>JACN01094204.1:0-18105 GCA_000787155.1 Scartelaos histophorus | reverse complement strand
TTGGTTTAAAATGTCCAATCCCAACAAGTCAACAATGCCCTTATTCTTGCAGGCTTGAAAACAACTTTGCAATCTGTAGTAGAAAAAAAAAAAATTCCAAGGTAGTCATCTGAACCATGCGTCTGAAATTGAGACGATGCAATCTTCAAAACATATTTTCCAAAGCAAAATGATATAGCATCGGGTTCCAAAACCATATTCAACTAGTTTCCTTTTCAAACCAGCCATTTATTCTTACTTCGAACACAATTTAAAGTGTCATGCTAACTTGAATAGACAAAGAGCATAAAATCACTTAGACAACGCAGAAAGACAAAAACTCCCAGTTTCTCTCGCTGAAAATGTCCCAGTACCTCAGACCACAGCGGTGTCTAATCCTCTTATCTTGCTTTTCCATATAAATCTCTACATTGTTTGTTCCCAACAGCATATGACAGGCTGCATGTGTCACTTCACCTTTCATTAGGGCCAAATGGCAGGGCTGAGCTGCAGAGCCTGGAAATGTACCAGTCTCACACAAAAAACAACAGTCTCATGGAGTTGGCCTTAGAGAAGAAATAAAGGAAGAGAGAAAGAGAGCAAAAGTGCAATATGTGTCCGCTGCCCCAGGTGGATTCACAGCTCAGTGATATTTACTCAGCGTGCGCCTGCATTGTCAATAACACATCAGCATCACGAGGCAAAGATGTCCCAGGAAGGCCAGGCCACAGCACAAACAAAGATGGGGGACATTTTGAGACTATTCATGAGCTGCAGCTTTCATATAACAGCTTTCTGTTATATGCAGCATTCTCAGAACTTTCTAAATATATACAGTATAATAATTTATTTAAAATTAATTATTATTGCAATGGTCCTAATTTTGTTTGTCTGTTTTATTGTCTTTGTGAAACCCATGGGTGCACAATCAAACAGTTTTAAGCCAAACCATATGGGTCAATGACATAAAGCATGTTCAATTGCAATTTATTCAGTTAAAAAGGTTTAAATTTCATAATAATTCACCATATACCTGTTGTACCCCTGGCTTCCATGGAACCAAATCATTTTTTTAAGAAGTCATTAGTTATTCTGCATGTTTTTAAAGTGTTAAAATGTCTTGTGATATGACTGTCCACCCCTAACTGCTCATTTTTATACTTTTAAATTGTCTTGTTGTCCCACATGAAATTTCAAGTTTTTTGAATAGATATTTCCCCCATAATATTGTCAATAAAATATTGTCAGAGTGTCCATTTTTACAAATATCATGTTTTTAAATATCAATATTATGTTAATATTATTCAGAACTTAGATTAATATCCCAGCCATGTTTTATAAAATTAAATTGATTGATTTATGTAGATCTGGTATTGTAAGTATTTAAAAAAAGGTTCAACAGAAACTAAATTTTAAAATTTGCCTGTTGAAAATCCTTATACGTCATTGACCCATATATAAATTGACATAGCTAACCCACTAGCCGCTGCATTCAAGCCAACAAAAAGGACAAAAAAATAAATAAATAAATTAAAAAAAATTAAAATTGCATTGAACAGAATCTTCCAGCTAACTGTAAGGAGGGTTCAAAGGACCTGGTAGAGATTAAAAACTTACTGAAACATGCATTGATGACATGTAAAACATCTAAAACTGCATATTTTTGATGAAAGAACATGCAGCATAACATAAAAAATGCATAATACTCCATCTTTAAGACTTATTAAATTAATTAACTGATAGATTTATTGAAATGAAGAAATAGTGTTACTAGAGAGTATCCAGTTCTAAGCTCTATATAATTTGATCCTTTGGTAATAATCACACATTGGTAATTCTAGGCAACTACAACTAACTGTATTTTAGCTGTTGTCAAATCATATTTTTCTTTCTTTATTTAAATGATTATTTTTTGTAACACTGGGAGTAAAATTGAGATCTGTCAGCAGCGTAATCTTTCATGTTTTTATGCTTCCGATCTAAGGCAAACTAATAGGCCTCAGCACACCTCTGCAGAAGAGCCCTGCCCCAGCCTCATGTCCAACCACCTGCCTCCAATTACTGCTAACTGAAAGTCATTAGAGCAGAGAACCTGTCTTCATACGACGCAGACACCAATGTAATGTGGATTTATTGGTTCATTTCAGGGTGCGGATGTGTGAAGTGTGAATGTCACTCCACACGCCGCCATAAACAGCTCTGACCAGCCCTCTTTAAACAAACAGGCACATCAGGAGAATTTAAAATAACCTGAAATCCAAATTTGCTTTGAGTAGTTTGGTTTTTTGTTTGTTTTCAGGATCTATCGGGGGAGAGCTGACCACCACAAACGTCACTGTGTTCATCACGTCAGATGCAGGAAACACATGGAGACAGGTGAGAAGGAGCATTACCTCCCTCCAAAACCAATCAATCCACTAATCGATCACATAACTAATGAATCAATTTGACATTTAAGAGTTCTCATAAAATTCCCCAGAGAGACCTTCAGGGACAAACCCAACTTTATATGTGAACTAATAATTCAAAGTGCTCTTGCCCTATTCATCACTTTGTTTGACCGCACTTATTTTAATAGTATATGATAACTAGAATGTAATGATATGCAAATCTGAAGCTACAATAGTGTCACAATATTAATTTCACAGTAATATTTACTTATTTTTTATTTATTTTAAAAAGCCTTGACTAGCCATTGGTGTCATATTCCAAGGTATTAAGATAGTGAAGTTCAAAGTTAGTTATTTCTACTGCACTATCTGCAGTGACATGGAGGAAAGGATCATGCTCAATATAGTTCATGTGTATATAACTGCTGCTGCTGCAACAAAACAATGCATTTAGGCAAAGAATCGTATAATTAGATCTTTTATGATGGACCATAATATTATTGTGTATGTCAATATTTCAGTTATTGTTACATCCATAATGATAACATGTTATTTACATAGTATAATAATATAATAAGGTTTGGACTACATGGTATTACAAGGATGGCTTACCCTCTGCAAGTGGAGGACTTCAAGTATCTCGGGGTCTTGTTCATGAGTGAGGGGAGGACGTGAGATTGACAGGTGGATCGGTGCAGCGCCGGCAGTGATGCGGTCGCTGTATTGGACTGTTGCTGAGCCGAAAGGCAAAGCTCTCGATTTATTGGTCAGTCTACGTTCCTACTCTCACCTATGGTCATGAGCTCTGCATAATGACCAAAAGGATGAGATCGCGGATACAAGCGGCCGATATAAGGTTCCTCCGCAGGGTGGCTGGGTGCTCCCTTAGAGGTAGGGTGAGGAGCTCAGTCATACAGGTGGAGCTCGGAGTAGAGCCGCTGCTCCTTCAGGTCAAGAGGAGTCAGCTGAGATGGCTCGGGCATCTGGTCCGGATGCCTTCTGGGCGCCTCCCACCGGGAGGAGGCCCCGGGGAAGACCCAGGACATGCTGGAGGGACTACGTCTCCCAACTCGCCTGGGAACACCTCAGGGTTCCCCTGGAGGAGCTGGAGGAAGTGTCTGGGGTGAAGGAAGTCTGGGAGTCCCTGCTTAGACTGCTGCCCCTGCAACCTGACCCTGGATAAGCGGAAGAAACTGAATGGATGGTTATTACAAGTAGCAAATAAGTGCAAATAAGTTTGTCATTGAATTGTGTAGGCACATTGTATTAAGGGTATACAATTAGGTTTAATGTTGATTGTATGATTTTCATTTTGCATTTCAGAGATGATTTGATTCAAATGAGTCAAATTATTTTACCATGTCCCTGTCTCACACCATTTCCTTCAAACCATCTCAGTAACATACATCTTTACATAATCATGTCTATACATTTTCATTATTTTGAAGTATTCCCATCGACTTTTAATATAGTCAGGACTACAGTAACCACATACATATTCATCTTTCATCATCATAACACATCTTGAAAAGGTAGGACTTCCGTTAACTGTGTAGAATTACCATGCTTTCAGTTATATCCCATTGAAGTATATGTGGACGGCCATGACATTACTGCCCCTGAGCAAACAAGTACCTTTTTTCTATAGCTTTTCAATCTCCTCTCACTTAATACTAATCTGCTTTTAATCATTGTACTCTTGTCTCTGTTCCTTATGGTCGATAATCAAATCTCAAAGGTAATTTAATTCAGCGGCGCTATGAGACGCGAGTGGGTGGCCCTTTCCTCTCTTGATCTTGTCGCTTGTAATTTAGAGGGCTTGTTTCTGATTAAACACAGCAATGAAAAATAATGATGTCGAAGGTAATATCATGAATGTATATAGTCCACGGCAGGTGTTCTGTGGAGTCGGATATTATTTCTATTACGGGCTCCCAGGGTCCCGACGGGAGCCTGGGCTGCAGAACTCTGTCTGTTTAATACATTTAAAACTTTTGAAATGTTTGATTTTGTTGGTACAGACAAGAATATAAGTTATTAATAAAGCAAATACAGTAATTTCACATTAAAAAGACCAAATTTGCTATAATACAAAATGCAAATCCTTATTAGACTACAGATTTCAGTAAAACATAGATAACATAATCATATTTAAGATTTTTTAAACATGTAGAAATAGGCCTAATTCCATAACTGTTGCCTAGATCCATAAAATTATCAATGGGGGTGTTCTACATGTATATCTACGGCAGAATTTTTGTTTCCATAATGACACAATCCATGCAAACACAAACGGGATAAGAAAAAATACAAAATGCATTAAAGTCTAACAGGACTTCAAACACAGCAGTGCCTACAGTTAGCATCACACTTTTTGACTTTTTAAAAATACCTCCCTTGCACGATCATTGTCATTGCATTTATGTATATATTTATTTTTTAGTCATTTTGTAGTTGCAATATAAGGTCGCAGGTTCAATTCCCAAACTCTACGCATGCTTTTGTGTGTATATATGGAGTTTTAGCGTGAGAAAATGAGGTTACGGTCCACCATGTTGCGTTTCAGCTGTATTCTGCAGGCTGATTATGCAGGTTTGTGTCTGCGTTTTGACGTCTGGACATTTGTTTTGTCACTGCAGATCTTCACTGAGGAATACGCTCTGCTGTTTCTCAACCAAGGAGGAGCCCTGGTCGCCATAAGGCACACGCCACAGTCCATCCGACACCTGTGGTACTTGCTTTTTTATTACAACAACAAGCTGCATCTGTCACGACATTATTATTATTATTGTCAATTTGCATTTCAGGAAGTTTACAAGGCTTAACGCTGTCACACTTAAGGACTCGGATAAGAAAACAATATGTATTTGTTTCATTTCTTGTGTTAATATATGATTCAAACCCCGCTTTATAGTGTGTTTCCGACTTGTCAAATAATGATTTATATTATGCAATGAGATATATTTTCAGTTTGTTTTTTTTTTAATATAGTGACTCAAGGCTTCTAGATACACTATTTTTATATTGTGTATTATTGATAAAAGTCTTAATACATTTTTATTTAATCATAATATGTCTTTGTTATGCAAGGTTCTGCATTTAAAGGTCTTATATTATCCAAAATTCACTCTTGTGTGTTGTTACCTCATCAAAAACCTACTTGGAGTTGTTTCATTCACACTTTATGACTTTATTATTAGTCTGTGCATAAGAGACTGACTAATAAGATCAGTAATTCCAGGGCTGAAATCATCCAAAAGGTGTGTAAAGTTTAAAAACACAGTGGAGCATTTCCTGTATTACCCTGTATTTCCTGTATTGAGATCGCAAGGTGGAACAAAGTCTTTTCTGTTTGAGATGAGAACTCTAAATATCTATCGTCATCTTCCTATTAAGTCACTTAAAAAATGCCATAATTTCAATTTTGGGCGGAGTTTTTTGTGTTTCCTGAAAAATCTGAAAAAACGACTTGTGCGATTATTATAGGAAGGTGTCGATATGCAAGGTTTGTGTGCAAAAAAATGTGTGAATGAAACAAAACACAACTCTGAGAATGTTTTTGAGGGGGAAACATTATAGCATAGATCATAAATTAGCATAATATGAGCCCATTAAGAGTCTGCATAGCCCAGGTAACAGTTACGGTTACCAAACTTGCCATCAATTTGTCATGTTTATTCTGATTTGCCAATGCTGTCCTTTAGTTCACCTTTATTCATGTTAAAAATACCATCGGTGATTACAAATGTGGCTTTAGATCATTGCGATACAGTTTCACCTTTTCTTGTGTAGCTGCATGTACTACGGGATTAGCTGGCATCTCTGTGCAGAATCTGAAACGAAAAACAGTAGACACGCGACAGCTCTGGGCTCATTATTCTGCGCTCACATATTGTAGATACGGTCCATACACTGAACATTTGTGTGTTCCAGGCTGAGCGTGGACGAAGGGAGACAGTGGAACAAGTACAGCTTCACAAACACGCCGTTGTTTGTGGACGGGGTGCTGGGTGAGCCCGGAGAGGAGACGCTTATCATGACGTGAGTACTACGCAGGAAATACTATCCCATGTGGGCTTAAAGATAACGCTGATCCACAACATGACGAGAGTAGCACTGTGGATGCATATCTTTATACAGAGGTTGAGGTTTTAGTCAAGACGGAATCACATATTGCACAAAACTCCCTCCACTAAACCTCCTCCTGAAAGTTTACTCTGCCCCTAAGCAAAATCTGAAAAATCCTCGACAGTCGAGCGACAGCCACGGTAATCCGACATGACTTCGAAACGGAGCGGATGTTTGCGCTCGGATCTCGCCATTTCCCTTTCCTCCACACGTGGCGGGACATCAGAGTGACCGGCGGTGCCAAGTATTTATGGGACTAAGAGGGGTTCCTCACGTATCGCCCGTAGACCATGTGCAGTCACTGGCAATCGTTTGTTCAACCTGGAAATTCAAACATAGTGGCCGTAGTTGATCTTAAAGTGTTTGGCACAGACATGTTTTTTGACCTAAAAGTCAGATTTTTAACAAATATAAACTAAAATTCCAAAATGAGGCCAGGGATAGGTGTATATTTCTATTTGAGACTCATTTAAACTGCTAATTACTTGGAAAAAAAGTGATTTACGCCATGTTAGAATGCTGTTGGCTCATCAAAAACATACCCACAGTTCTGTTTTATTTCATTCACACGTTTGAGTTATCCCTTATTATTGTCTGTCCACATCTCCAAAATGGTTTGTTCCACATTGTGATGTCATCAAGTGAAGTACTTCCTGTATCATTGCGTGACTTTACAAGGTAGAACAGAGTATTTTCTATTTAAGAGAAAAACAGTCTATATATCGTCACCTTCCTAAAAGAATCGCCTAAGACACTTTTTGCCTAAGTTTTCCTTAGGCAAAAAAATGCCATAATTTAAATTTTGGGGGGAGTTTTTTGTGTTTCCTGAAAAAACCTGAAAAAATGACTTATGCGATTATTTTATGAAGGTGTCGATATGCAAGATTTGTGTTTAATATGTGTGAATGAAACAAAATGCAATTCCAGGTATATTTTAGATGAGTAAAAATAAATCAGAAAATATCATAAAACTGCCCTTTAAACATAGAATTTGCATCCATTCTTCAACAAATTACAGCTTATTAATTAAATAGTATAATAAATCTGCATGTTAACAATAGGGCACCCTGCTGTATTCTTGTAAATGAGTCAATTCACTTATATTCACCCATATATAGTATATTATAAAATCAAATCACATCACTGTGGATTGTTTGCATTTACTTTTTAATAATTTGATCAATCATAGAAGTGCAAAAAAAATATTTACTCAATCTTAAATGATTTGCAGCAGTCAAAAGTTATTCGTTTTCCTAACTTGATTCTAGCATCGTAATTAATTCACAATGATGAGTTTACAATCACTTTTCACAGCTTTCAAGTTTCAGAGACTGTAAAGCCGACAATAATTAGGACACTACCAGCATTTCTTGGTTTACAAATCGTCCACAGACGGGAAGTGCGTTGTTAGCATGGTAGTAGTTGTTAACATTTCCTTGTAATTTGCTTATAAACTAGTTTTTCACTTGTTTGGTGCAGATAAAACGTCTTTAAGCTGAAAAAATGCAGAGTTTGCTGTTTGAAGATGAAGTGTCAGTATTTCTGAAGGATTTGATCGCGGAGTTTTGCCTAATCTTGTCTGATGTAGTATCGTAAAATTATCCCCGTGCATGTAAGCCATTTCCATATATCATAGTAACAATATTTGCACTATTTTTGCACTCGTAGTTTATGCTGTGTGAGCTAAGCCTCTGTCTGCATCTCCATCTAAGCCTGCTCAATTCAGCCCTCCCAACTGTTCCTGTATATTTTATATTTTCCGTTTCATGAATAAAACAGCTTTCCTTCAAGGTCTATATCCAACTTCAAATATGCTCTCCCCACACAAGCATCACAGGAGATCCGCACACTTGATGAACAGGAAGGCAAATTATCACAACATGCATAAAAGGAACTCGCGAAATTACACAGGAGCATATAATCTTCTGGTAATTTTTTATTTTGTGTGGACTTGACTTACATTGGTTTTTGATGTCGTCACAGTGGGAGCGCAGTATTTCAGAGTGGAGTTTGCCTGTCTGCTCTGTGCTTCTGTGCTTTCTCATCCTGAGTTTGAATTTGCAAATGTAGATTGCCTGTAGTGCTTCACTGGTCGTCTCTCATTATCTGAAAGTATTAACTGGCCATAGTCCCGAGTGTGCCTCACCTTTCATCAAAAACAGGTTCAGCTCCACTGCCAAGACCCATAAGAGGAAAGTACTTGGAAATTAATAGTTGTCATTGTTGCATAATCTTTGATCGTTTTAGCGTTTTTGCTCGCTGAAGAAAATTAATTGAAGCTAGTGTTGTCGTAATATTTTCAAGCATGATATTAATACCGAGGAAAAAGCTTGAATGTTTCACAGTTTGACAGTAAACAGCTCTACTTTACATTTATTCAATTACCGTATTTTTTTCAGGCTATAAAGTGCACCGGATTATAAGGCGCAGTATCAGATAATATGTCAGTTGTGTCTTTGTCCACACATAAGGAGCATCGGATTATAAGGTGCAATAAGTGAATGAGTTACAACCCGTGTGCATGCTTTGCCATAAGGCGTGCGCACGAGTTATAACCCGTGTGCATGAGTTATAACCCGTGTGCATGAGTTATAACCTGTGTGCATGAGTTATAACCCGTGTGCACGAGTTATAACCCATGTGCAAGGGTTATAACTGGTGCTTGCATTAAGGGTAGTTCCCTGACTAATTAGAATATTCCCACAGTATTCTTGTTTTTGTTGATCTCGTTGCCTACACACACACGTACACACAGGCTGTAGCACGGGTTATAACTCATGCGGACATATTAATATCTTGTGCACACGCCTTATAATTCGTTCCCACGCTTATTATTTTATATTCACCACGTCCCTTCTACGGCTCCGTACAGTCGCCCTATATGTCGCCAACATATTACTCCTCCTGACTCGCGGAGTAATACGTTATTAGCCGTAATGTACAACATAAAATCGGTTGGAGGTTAGTAAACACAACCAAAGGTCATACATAAGGCCACTGGATTATAAGGCCACTGTTGATTTTTGAGAAAATGTAATGATTTTAGATGCGCCTTATAGCCCAAAAAATACGGTACAGGGGGTTTAAGAGCTCAAGAATACCTAGAAAAACGGGCATCGTGACTATGGGCGGGGTCGCCTCTCCACAGATCTGACCTGTAACTTGGTCTGGTTTGGTCTCCGTGCAGATAAAAAGGTTTAATACAGTGAAACGTTCCAGAAAAAGCAATAACATCTCCACAGATAAAAGATAATTAGCTTTTAATAATCAATGCCAATTAGAATAGCATGTAAAGCTATATTTAGATTAGCATTTTGACTTCTTTATGGAGAATTTCTTGGCACAAAAACGCAACTAAACACAACAGATAATACAGTGCAGTCACATTCACAACACCATGAGCACATTAAGCACACAACTTCAGTTCAGTGGGGTTAACATGAGAACAGAACTGACAGGATTTGATATAAAACACATTTTCAACCAATTCATCACTACTTTTCTTTAATTATAACAGTGTGAACAATAGAAAAATGTGACAGGGAATACATTTTGTTCTCTGTTGATACCAAGTAGAGCCGTTTGGAGTTATTCTGTTAATAATTGTGTTTGAATACATTTCAAGTCTTTTTTTTCTCCTCCAGGTTAGTTCCTAGTTTGGATTCCCAGACTGATTCAGATTCAGGCGACTTTATTAATCCTACTAGGGGTAATTAGTCTGAGAAGTAAAAAAATAAATAAAAATTCAACACATGGAGCAATTCTGAATAAAGAGGAGCTCTGGGGTGTAATAAATGATCTTGTCTATGTGGGATTTAAAAGGTGGATTCGTTTTTGGATGGCGACAGAATCAACATGTGATTTTATTCTTATTTTCGGTGGAGTTTGCACGCATTTCTGTCTGTATATCTCCCTCGGGTGCACTGGTTTTCTTCTCTAAACATGTGTACTGCAGTAGGTCCCTCGTGAGCCGGGTCTCCCACATGAATAAGGTATCGAATCTCTGCGGGAACTTTCTATTTAGATAAAAGCGGATTCAACACATTTACGTCCACTCGCGCTGCATCTCGAACTGTGATTTAACCAGCGCCTCGTCTTGGTTTGTTCTTTTTTAATTGTTTTATTGCAATTTGCTGTTTAACTTTTACGGCTAACTTTAATTACTCGGTCTATCCACATGAGACTGAGTGAATATTTTACCTCTTCTCCATCAGCATAAATAAAGAAAAGTAAAATGACTTGTTCGCAGTACGATTATAATGGCACGGTTAATAAACTGATGTCAGATTGTGTTAAAACAAAACTCATATTAAGTCTAACTTGAGTAACAGAGCTTCTAACAGAGTAGTACTTTGAGTTAGCTTCTCACCCCCGGAGAATATTAATGACATCAGCTGCAAAGTATGATTTTTGTGCATCCTACATATCCACCAGGAAACTTTCTTCTCCCTGGAATGCCGTACTGTAACCCACATGCTCCGTAACCCCGCTCGCTCCTCTTTCTGCAGCAGTAAATTAGAAGTTATTTCGTGTTAGCAGAGGATTTCCACAGGCTTTACATCAATGTTTCATGACAAGTGCCACCAAAGACAGACTGGCAGATCTTTGTACTGCGCCCTAAAGGAGACCCGCACACACACACACACACACACACACACACACACACACACACACACGCACACACACACACACTTTTCAGTCTGTCCCAAGTCTGCTGCAACCAGTGCAAGAGAAGACACGCCTTTAGCTTTCATACTTCCACCGCTGACACTTCCTGTATATGGTATGGTACTTTTTAGAGCTAATTACAACAAACATATCACCAGGGATCCAGAGTACACACTTCTCTAATAAAAAAAAAAAATACTTCTGGGGGTGGGAATATATATGAAATCAACTGGGGGAATTTATAATAACATAATTTTGTCAGAACTACAACTTATTTAATAGGATTGGACAAATGTACTTATTTTACTCATGTAGTCAAAGTGTTTAATGAGTAAGTTCTATGTAATCACCAATGCGTTTTAAAGGTTTTACAGTCGCTACTCACAAACCCAGAAATACTAAGTACTGCCAAAGTCCCTGTAGATAAATTCCTGCACTCGGAGGCTAAGTATTTGGAGTTGGAGGCAGCAGTAACTCAGTCAGTAAGAGCATTTGTCCACAGATCTGTAGGTTAATGGTTCAAATCCCGCTCTTGACATAAAAAAAAAAGAAAAACGTCATTGGAATGGCGGTGAGATCCAGTGACCCGCAGGTTGGCCGTGTGATTCTAGCTTCAATGGATGAATGCTGTTGTTGTGTCTTTGGGCAAGACACTTAACCTACCTCACCCCCAGTGTCTGCGTACACTAGGGCTTTGACTGCCTTGAAGGTGGAAATGCGCTGTATAAAAATGTACAATTTATTATACACCTGTAAATATTAGACATATAATATTTACTTCATTATTTTATCACAGCAATGCAATTAATTATGACAATATTTTTATATATGGTGGTTAGTTCATTTTACTTAATACTGAAGAGTAAATTGAACGTGATATTATAGCAGTAAATGTACTTAAAAAGTCCTATTGCAAACAGTTTCGAGGATTTTTTCTTATAAATCTTATTTTACACCATGTGGTCAGTAAGTTCAGATGGATGTGATTGATTAGCCAATCAGGGACAACCATTGGTCTGTCAATATTAAACAAATATGACTACTTACAGCAGCTTAAACTAATATCAAATCTAGCTAATCGTTTGAGCAGCTATATAGTAAAAAAAGGCACATTCAGGACAGGAACTTTTTTGAATAGATTTAGGATGATTTTGAGCTCTATCAGAACAAGTATTCACAGGTTTCAATCCTCCATTAAGACAATTAAGCAAGTCAAATAGTTTATCTTCAGTTGAATGATGAAAGATCCTCATCTGGTCCTCACAAAGTCCTTCAAATCAAGAAGGAATTGTTTGTCCACAAGACCACGTAGACTAGTGTACTCCTAGAGACCACTATAGAAAAATGGAAGACTGTGGGATTACATAGACATAAGACATAACTCCTCATGGTAATATACAAGAAATGCTGAAAATCACAATTATTGTCTAAAAAAAGTATAGGTATTGGGTATGTATGCATGTTATTTGTTATGTATTGGACTTGTCAGGGAAAAAAGCATTTAATTTTACATTTTGTTTCACCGACACACAGTCCACTCTTCTCGGCACTACCATTCTGTGGACTTCAAATTGCTCCCAATACGGTTTTCCCTTTTTAAAGTCTTGTCTCATGAATGAAATCCGATTTAGCCATACCATTAATTTGGATATTCAATTTCACCCTACCTTTCCTCATTATCTATCTATTTCAATATACAACGCTTTATACTAGATTTAGCTTCATCTCTAGTCCAAAAAATACATTTCCTTTTCGCAGTAGTTCAAAATCTTAGCAATACAAAGGACACAATCTCTTCAGGGGACAATTAAAATTTCCTGGAAAAAGTCCATTTCAATTTCTGTTCCTATCTTTTTTCCCCTCAATGTCCCTGATCTTTTACACAGCACGTTCCAAGCAGCACTGCAATGTCTTACAAGCCTCTCCGAACAAGAGACACACCATTAGTTTTCATAATGCCGTTTTCTTATCAATTTGTACTCATTTTTACAGTAAGTGCCTGTCACGGCTGGGTGCCTGGGAGCCTAATTGACAACGTGATTGTGATGAATAGGTTGTGGTGGGAACGGTGAGGGCGGTCAGCTCGCAAAAAACACTCCCGCTTAATCTGAAGCAGTATACGGAATATTTATCGGGTTGGTCGTTGCGATTACCGTAAGCTTGGAAGGAGGAAAGTGCATGTAGATCAGTCTCTCTGCCTGGATAATGCAATAACGTACATGGCTGTTTTTCTTATAGAGCGCTCATTACGATCTTATTTAAGTCTTGTTCCATCAAATGCTTTTCTCCATGACCATATTTTTGTTTTGTCTGGAATGTTTCGCAGTATATATCGTTATTAAGCCTATGGGTGAGATTTGTGGAGAGGAGTGGATTTTTTTTTTAATCTAAGGTTTATACTGTGGAACATTGCAGACAAGACATATCCATAGAAACAAGCAGGTGATGAACTTACTGTGCAACTTTTCTGGTGGACTGTCCAACATCCACCTGTTGATAAGACGTTTTTCCTTCCACAGAATGGAAATAAACTTGGTAACCATAAAGGAGACAGATTAATAGTCAGATCTATGGAGAAGCAAGCCTGCACATGGTTAGAATTCTTGTTTTTTTGAGCTATAAAACACTTAGAAAAATAGATTTATTTTGCAATTATTCTTCGTTGTTGTGTCCTCGGGCAAGAAGCTTAACACACTTCGTCCCTAGTAGCTGTGTATAGTGGTGTATGAATATGTGTGTGTGAGTGGGTGATTGGTTTCCTGATGTAAAGCGGTTTGAGTGCCTTGCTGTATAAAAATGTGACCATAAACCATAAACAATAATACTGAAACCAAAATATAAAGCAGAATTATCCCCCAAAACAATTCTAAATGTACAATATTGTTAAAAAAAGACGAGCTGCAATAAACAAATAACAGAATGAAACAACCTATTCAGAGAAGTTATTTATTCAACCTTCTACAGCTCAAACCTTATTGTAGTATGGAAAAATAACAAAATGTTCCCATTAGTGCAAGTAAAAAGTACTCACTATGAATACTGACTCCCAGAAATGAATTTGAGCATAAACTGAGCAATAAGTAAATGTCATTAATATATGTGCTGTACCTCAATCAATGGAAGTTAGTTAACAAAGGTTTCATTGTTGTTCAAATGATTCCAAATAAAATAAACTGCTATGCTATTGGATTGTTTTTGCGTGCTTGTATTTGCATTGCATTAATTTAGCATTAAAACATTTGGTAGATTTGATTAATAAACCCCATTTGACAAGGGTGATCTGCTCAAAGATTTTTCTAATTATTATTTATGGAGGTTTTGTGTAATCTCTTGAACAATGCCCTTTTTCCAACTACTATCAACTGAAATATCTTATCTATAATTGTTGTCTTTTATTCATAAAGGCTCACTAAGTAACTTTTTTGTGGTGCTCTACTTCATGCCTGGAATCTTTAAATGGTAAATTGGTCCAATAAAAACAAGTGTGATTAAGTAATGAAATAAATGCAAAATATAGATCTGCTCAAAGATTTTTCTAATTATTATATATGGAGGTTTTGTGTAAATATTGTGAAAATATATCAATTTAATGCTATATAGGCTCCACCACTATCAGAAAAATCTGAAAAAATTTGAGTCAATGAAAGACTCAAGATTGGCTCTCTGTAATTCTAATTGTTTGAAATATATTTGAATACAAAAAATACATGCACATACATAAATCTATAAGAAAACTTTGGTACAGCATGCTCTTTAATAACAATCCTCTCTATGTGTGCCTATTTTGCAGGATTTTCGGTCACGTCAGTCACCGCTCTGAGTGGCAGCTGGTGAAAATTGACTTCAGGTCCATCTTCAACCGGAGGTGCAGTGAGACAGACTATCAGACCTGGCATCTCCATAACCAGGTAAACCAGAGCCCAGACTATTCATTACACCTCCACAGCCAGCTACACCAGACCATAAACTGTTTATTACACCTCCACAACCAGCTACACCAAAGCCCAGATTTTTAATTACACTTCCTCAACCAGGTAAACCAGAGCCCAGACTGTTCATTACACCTCCACATTCCTCTACATAACCAGGTAAACCAGAGCCCAGACTATTCATTACACCTCCACAGCCAGCTACACCAGACCATAAACTGTTTATTACACCTCCACAACCAGCTACACCAGAGCCCAGACTGTTCATTACACCTTCTCAACCATGTAAACCAGAGCCGAAAATGACAATTCTAAATGTACAATATTGTTAAAAAAAGACGAGCTATCAGAGAAGTTATTTGCCGAATACACCTCCACAACCAGCTACATCAGCTACACAAGAGCCCAGACTGTTCATTACACCTCCTCAACGAGGTAAACCAGAGCGCAAACAGTTGATTATACCTCCACAACCCTCTACACCAAAGCCCAGACTGTTGATTAAATCTCCACAACCAGTTAGACCAGAGCCCAAAATGTCCATTACACCTCCACCGCTAGCTACACCAAACCACAAACTGTTCATTACACCTTCACAATCAGCTACACCAGAGCCCAGATTGTTCATTACACCTCCTCAACCATGTAAACCAGAGCACAAACTGTTAATTACACCTCCACAACCAGCTAAACCAAACCACAAACTGTTTATTACACCTTCACACTCAGCTACACCAGAGCTCAGACTGTTCATTACACCTCCTAAACCATTTAAACCATAGCACAAACTGTTCATTACACCTCCACAACCAGCTACACCAAATCAAAAACTGTTCATTACACCTTCACAATCAGCTACACCAGAGCCCAGACTGTTCATTACACCTCTACAACCATGTAAACCAGAGCACAAACTGTTCATTACACCTCCTCAACCATGTAAACCAGAGCACAAACTGTTCATTACACCAGAACCCAGACAGTTCATTACACCTCCTCAACCATGTAAACCAGAGCACAAACTGTTCATTACACCAGAACCCAGACAGTTCATTACACCTCCTCAACCATGTAAACCAGAGCACAAACTGTTCATTACACCAGAACCCAGACAGTTCATTACACCTCCTCAACCATGTAAACCAGAGCACAAACTGTTCATTACACCAGAACCCAGACAGTTCATTACACCTCCTCAACCATGTAAACCAGAGCACAAACTGTTCATTACACCAGAACCCAGACAGTTCATTACACCTCCTCAACCATGTAAACCAGAGCACAAACTGTTCATTACACCAGAACCCAGACAGTTCATTACACCTCCTCAACCATGTAAACCAGAGCACAAACTGTTCATTACACCAGAACCCAGACAGTTCATTACACCTCCTCAACCATGTAAACCAGAGCACAAACTGTTCATTACACCAGAACCCAGACAGTTCATTACACCTCCTCAACCATGTAAACCAGAGCACAAACTGTTCATTACACCAGAACCCAGACAGTTCATTACACCTCCTCAACCATGTAAACCAGAGCACAAACTGTTCATTACACCTCCACAGTTTGAGATATTTCATTTAGGTGCTGTTTCTGGGACACTCACTGCCAACTCGGCGCTACAACAGAAGCATAGTCAGACTGAATTGTACGAGATTGAAATGGACAAAACATAGATTTTATGCTCTTTCCTCTATAAAGTTCAGATTTTATGCATTATTTCATGTTTTGTCCTTCCAGTAACATTATCTCCAAATTATAAACCAAATGTTATGTCCCAATAGTCAAATACTCTTACTTGTGCAGTAGTTTTCCCAAATATTTATTACTGATACGTTTTACACTTTTGAAGTTATTCTCACTTGAGTAATTTTTTTGGCCGCTCTACCCACCTCTGCTGCCACAACCAGGTACACAAGAGTCCAAACTGTTCATTCCACCGCCCCCCTCAAAACGCTGGCCAGATGGAGCGGGAATATAAGATCCCAGCTCCATTTGAACATAAGAGCGACACTTAATGTAACATCTCCATAAATTTGTGTTAAAATTCAACATCTTCAAATTGGATCAGTACCAGGTTTGCAGAAGATTTAACACAGTGCTCGAGCTCTCAGTCGTGTGGAAAAATGATATGTTAATAAGTTTGTCATTTGCATAGTGCTGACAAGGTGAGATGCAGTGATTATTTTACGTAATTTTAACAGTTTTCTTTTTATTGTTGATTGGATTTTAGCATGTACTGTCCTTTTTCTATTTAGTTTTTCTGTATTTTAGCGTACTACTTGCTACTTGTACTATTGCTTTGCATGGATTAAACATATCTATCTACCATTTTTTTTATTAATGTGTTTTTCTGACAATGTGTGTGGTCGCCACTCCACAGATCAGACCCGTCACTTGGTATTTAATATGTTAAATAGATGAGGTATCGTCTTTAAGCTTGTTGGTTCCATATTTTCCATTGCTCCTCACAGAATTCTGCAATAATCTGCAAGAATAAAGTGTATCCTGACTTACCTTGGCTGTTCCACCTTGCATTGTGTCCTTGAGCAAGACATTTCAACCATTTAAAAGTGCAAAAGATTCCTCCAACTCACTGAATTCATTAACATATTCATTTGTTCATCAGAATAAAGCAGTGATCTTGAGTTAGTTTGCATTTGTTGGACCCTTACGCCTCACGTCACTCACTTTCCTCAATCATTTACAAGTCCACACGTGCCATCTTCTTGCATGAGCTAAAGCGTTGCCCCCCCAACCCCGCCGGACCAAACGGGAGCGCCCCTTTATTCTCGTAGCAGAGCGGTAATCGATCTGGACTCGCATATGTTCTCTGCGGGCCGGTGATCAAACTATAAAGCACGAGAGACGACACGAGTCCAGGTCGATTATGTCGTGACGGGGAAGGTCCCACTCAGCCACCGAATAAAGAACCGAACGTACGGAAACAGTTTGGACGGAGGAGCAAGGGATCTCAAATTTCCAAATGAAGTTTCAGCTTAATT
>KN503484.1:13062-28386 GCA_000787155.1 Scartelaos histophorus | reverse complement strand
TTATTATTATTATTATTATTATAAACCATGTGTCAATACAATATAAAACAGAGACATCTTCTTTTGTCACATTCTTATTACAGACAATTTAACATTAAATTATGTAAGAATATTAAAATATATTCAGTCAAAATAATACAATAATGTAACTTAAGGATGTAAATGACCAGAAAGTCCTTCACATAAAGAATCCTTCCACACAAATAGTTTAACTTAAATAAAATACTTTTTAAAGCTTATAGGAAGCATGTGGTGTGGGAGGAGCCTGTGTCCTGCCATAACAAAAGAACATTCATCAAACTTTTTCAAGATGTTCTGACTTTTTAAAGCTTATAGGAAGCATGTGGTGTGGGAGGAGCCTGTGTCCTGCCATAACAAAAGAACATTCATCAAACTTTTTCAAGATGTTCTGATGAAAGATGCTGAGGGCTTAAAGATGCTGAGGGCTTAAAGATGCTGAGGGCTTAAAGATGCTGAGGGCTTAAAGATGCTGAGGGCTTCTCCTTCACTGGTCCTGAGTCACGAGTCATGACCTGACTCATGTTCTGCCTCAGCAGAGCTGAACACACACGCCCATGTAACATATGCACAGCTCCAGAGCTCATGTCCACG
The DNA here is from genome assembly GCA_000787155.1 of Scartelaos histophorus. NCBI lineage: Eukaryota > Metazoa > Chordata > Actinopteri > Gobiiformes > Gobiidae > Scartelaos > Scartelaos histophorus. The sequence continues at coordinate 27,774 of KN503484.1, read as the reverse complement.
GGCCTCTGTGTGTGTGCAGCTCTACACACACATGCACAGGGTGTGTGCAGGCACACGGGGCCTTCTGACTCTCACACAGTCGGTCAGTCTGCCTGTCCACTGCCTGATGTCCACACTCGTCCTCTTTGTCTTTGAATATAGGAAACATGTTCAGTCTTAGCAGGTAAATCTACTGCAGGGGCTGTTTTCTCCTCTGTTGGTCCACTTAGTCTGAAGAAAAACAGCAGTGTGTCAGTCAGATGTACATGTGTACGATCGTAATGAAACACATTTATAAGACGAGTGTTTTCCTGACCTGTGCACACAGAAGTTGCTGCAGTGGGCGTCAGAGGACAGTGAGCAAACACAGCGCTGGGCTCTGGCTCCCGTCCTCTTCCTGACCCCTGCAGATCTCCTCAGCCTTGGCGAGCTCTGGTAACTGGACATGCCGTATGGCACAGTGTGTCTGCAAACACACGCAGGACTCATCATTATAAATACAAAGGCCTGTATTGTTCCTTTTTTATTCTATCTCTAGCATCACTGGAAATATGGAGTGATATATCGAGCATCCCCTTAACCCACGGGTTTCAAAGTCACTCTTGGCATAATTATGGCACAATTCAAAACAAAATATTACATATTTTAATAGGTAAGAAGAGCAGGAATTTGAAGCCAATAATTAGACAGCTGCTTGTCTATATTAGCACACATCAGCGTTTGGCAGCAGGACGTCTGGACCAGTGCAGCTCCAACTTTCTAACCTGATTTTGGTCTTATAGAATTTTTGCTTTGTGCTCCGTGTTTCCAGTCAGACTGGAGTAAAACGTGCTGCTGAACAGAGTGACCAGGTGTAATAGTGACTCTGTAGGACATGCAGGGAAATAAGCTCAAGAAAATCTATGTACCAAAACAACACAGAGAGACCAAGATCATCAAAACAACTGGACTTTGTGAGTTTTTGTAGGTCACGTTTCACCACAAACCAACGAGCTGCTTCAGGGCGAGTGACTTTGCAGTTTAGTCATTTCACTTGTTTTCGATCATATATCTTATCTCTGGATGTGTCCAGATTTGCTTCAGTTAATATAGTGAAACAAACTGAACTGATGTCAAAGTTAAGACGAGCTGAACATGTTCTGAGAGCTTTGCAGATGTGCTCACGTATTTCATCTCCTTGAAATGACGGCGTGAACAATGGGCCCCACACGTCCTCCTCAGTATCTCTGTGACCTCAGCGATTCCCCTGAGATGTGCATTACATCACAGATCAAACCGCACAACATCACAAGACATAATGACTAATATTAAGTCATAAATAAACCCAAATGATTTATTAATTCTGTTACAGAAGCAGGGGCATAGAGCACTTCTCATAAACTCGTCAGCTGAGACATTCTGGATCCAGTCACAGATGACACTTGGACAGAAAGACTCACTCTGGTGTGTTAATCCAGATGATGTCCAGGTGGCAGTAGTACACACACTCTTTGTCCTTGTAGGTGTAGCAGGTGCATCTCTTGGAGCGTCTGTGGTTCAGCCCTGAGGGTCCAGAGGTTTGAGGTCCCTGCCTCGGTCTGACCACGTCTCTCCTCTCTGTTACATCTCTGCTCATCAAGAACCCTGCGCCCACACACAACAGCACCATAACTAAAGGCAATTATGTCATTAACAACTTTTTCTACAGCAAAATGATCAAAAAGTAGTAGATAGTTTTTTTCCAGACCCCTCAGATAATAATCTAAACAGTTCTAAACAGTGTTCATCACAGTTTTAAACAGAACAAAAACATATATAAGGGACGTAACATTAGCTGTACTTGAGGAATCAAATACTGAAGTGTACTCACCATTTGCCAAAGTTGCAGTCATCACAATAATAAACAAAAGTCCCACATCACACAAAGGCACATTAGCCATCACAAGCCAAATAATCAAATAATCACAATGAAAATAAGCAAAAAGGAGAAGAACAGTCCAGTGTCTGTGTGGAAGAGCCAGACACACACTCCTGTTGTGCTGCTGTGTGATTTGTGCGTCTCAGCCTCTCACACTTTTCTTATGAGCCACAGGTTTATGTCAAGTTAGATCACGTGATTAAACTTCCTGTGAGAATTTCAAAATAAGAGCCGTCAAAACAGGCTCACCTGCTCTGTGACAATGAACTTTTCAACAGTTTAAACCAAAACCAAAATCTAAAACATGCTGCTAAGTTATTTACTTCTTTAATACTTTAGTTTAAAATGTGATTTATTTATTTACTGATCCTTGATTTATTTATTTAATGTTTTTATTTTTTTTATTGTTATTGGCAAACATAATTATCCATTTATATAAACCCTATTAACTTTGTATAAACTAGTTTTACAAACCTGCTCTTTTATTTTGAAAGTCTGTTCCCTTTTCTTAGTTGAGACATTTTGGTAAAGTTTTCAAATGAGGCGACAGTATTTTCAGGACTTACAAACTGACAAAGTTGAAAACAAATGAGACAGTTGGATCGTAGACACCCACAGTCCACTTTTCATTCAGTTCACATTCGGTGGTGATAAGTTACTACGGCCCCGGGGTAAACCAACCCTCACACAACATCCAGACTGGCCAATGTCTGTGAAGTGTCTTGCCTAAGGACACAATGACAGTTTGCACTATACAGAACATGATGTATTTGATAATGATTGTGTTATTGTGCATCAGGGCTGCACATCTGAGCAGGAAAGCAGGAGGTATTCCCATGTCCTGGCTGCAGGTTTGATTCCCGCTGCTGCTTTGGGAACATTTTGATGAATCCAGGTCGTGTCACACACTGAGTTAAAGACGAGTGAGAGGAGTGTTCAGGTTCACTGTGACTGTTCAAGGGCCAAGATGCCTTTATATGTTCAGTGGGATTTGTCAGATTTCCTCTTCATGCATCAGGAGGAGATCTCAGAGAAGCAGCAGACAGTAGAAGAGCTACTTTAGGTCTGTAAGTAGAGCTTTGACATTTAGACCAGTGGCTGTGGAATAACCTGGACGCATTGTCACGTGTGTCTTGTTTTGCTGACTGACAAATCTTTGTAATTTAATAATTTACCATTTTGTTTTAGCACAATGGTGGGAAAAAAAACAAACTTAACATAAAAATTGTATCTACTGCAATGTCAAGAATATTTTTTGTGAAACTTTGACACAATAAAGTATCAAAAACACCAGGCTCTGGTGTCTGTTCTGGCTGCTCATCATGGACTCCTCTGTGAAGGTGTTCAGAGCAGATCTCCCAGAGGATTGGTGTCTTAGAGCCGCTAATCACCAGAGCTTTTCATAATAAAACACTTGGAGAAGGATTTTTGACTTGTCACGGTTCTTCAATTTGTGTATATTTATCATATTTTCTTTCTTTATTTCACATCCGTTTAGAAATACAGTCATATATTCATAAGGGCAATGTTCTGTTAGTCAGAAGAAAGATTTCCACTAATGGATTTATATGTTTATTTGATCTGTTCAAATGTCTTGGTCTGAGGGCCTCGGGTATTTAGACAAAAAACTAGTGGAATGTTGAGTTGGGTGGCTAAAACAATGTTTTTACACACATTACCTACAGAACCAAGTAATGTATATTGGATATTTAGACCTCTCATTCCATTAGGATCCATAGAGAATCTAACAAAACCTCGTATGAGAGGCTGAGCAGACCTCCCAGTCCCTGCCAGTCATGCACTGCAAATGTTTTTGTCCATTCAACCACATCTGGTTCATGAAATGCCTCTAATGTTTATCATATTTAAGCAGCACATGGCAAATGGTGTAAACATGTTTCAGCATCTCCCACTGACGTCAGGGAGCTTCACAGAACATCGTGACTCTCAACAATGTGTTGATGCAGGTCAATATTTATGTAAAGGTCCAAAACTGACTCTGAGCTGTTAGTCATGTTCTGATGGTGTTACCTCCTCAAAACATCCCAGAGTTTCATTCACACATGTTGGACTTTATTATGAGCTTGTCTACATCTCCAATGCTCATAATGCTCTGCTCCACCTTGTGATGTCATGAAGTGGAGGTTTTCATGTTATTAGCTTCTGTTTATCTTTTGTTAAGTGGAAATTGCAACATACTTTAGTGCAGATGAACAGATTCTGGGTCGGGGCAGTTTGAGTTAAAAGTGTCTCTCCTCTGTGTCCTGCAGCATCATAGCGACGTCCAGGCCTCAGTCAACCCGAACCCTCAGACTCCCTCAAAGTATTTCCTCTGGAAGGTTTTTTGCATATTTCCTCTGAAAGGGGCTCTGCCATATTTACTACCACATATGGTGTAAAAAAATGGTGCAAAAATGGTGTTGTGGAATGACATTTGAAATAGATGGAGCATGTCCCTCTAGTAAAGACACTTTAGTCAAAGGTGGGACACGACCGACATCTTTGTTGGGAGATTATTTGCAGGTATATTACAAAAGATATGAACACTATTGAACACTGAACGTCTCTGACACAGGTAATAGTTGCATGTTCCACCCTGAACGTTGCGATGTCGGTTGCGTGTATCCATATATTTTAGTTTGCGGAGCTCCAGTCCAGATAAGCTAGAGCATTATAACTCACTAGCTGCACAGATTATGTCAAAGCCTCTGGTCCAGGGAGGAAGTACTTATGTTATATCTTTAGGGGGAAAGAGAGTAGGTATGGGCGTTAAGAATCCAAGTATTACTGCTTTATAAATAACACATGTTCCAGTTCTGTAAACTGCTGCTCTGACTTTCCTCTTCATATTCCAATTTCTCATACAAATGGAGGAAACAAGAAATAGGCAAAACAAGACATGCATGTATGATATCTCAACATTTAAATGGCTGGATCATTATAATTAAGCAGCAAACTTTGTTCTTCCTGTTGTTTTATACAGGCTTGTGCTTGGATGCCGAAAAGTTATGGCTACAGTTTTAGTTTTCTGATTTCCCTTGGCAGATACAAAACCAGTGGGAGACTCTGAAAATAAAACACAAAACATGACGGTGATACTTGGCAGTTAAATCCCTGTTTTCTTAGCATACTTACATTAAGTCCCCATGCTAACGATGTGTGTGTGATTTAGTTTTTCTCATGTTTGTGTCGATCTTTTGAAAACACCAGATATTATGCATTATTTATATAAGTTTTGTCCTTCCAATTACTTTAATTTGAAAGTCAGATGTTTAGTCCCAATAGTCACCTTTCCCTGAGTAGTTTCTTGGACTTACTTTGCACGTATTACTTATTTGCAATATTACTAATTGAGATTATGGCACAGATACAATAAAATACTGGGTGTCTGAAAATAACACAAAACACCGGTGATACTTGGCAGTTAAATCCCTGTTTTCTTCGCGTTCTGCCATTGTGTAACTCTGCTAGAGATGTGGGCTGTGTGTGTGTTTTTGTATTTGTGGTTGAAGACTGAGTGGGAGAACGCTTCCTTTATTTGCAGTATTTTGGTGCTTGTGGATAAAGAGATACACACCATTCATGCATCCTGTTGTCTTCACACTCACACTCCTGTCTGCTATTTTTGATGAGGTTGTAGTAGCACAGTGACTTGCTTAAACCAACTTGAATCTCTCATCTCGTCTTCATCTCTACCTGAGACGTGCAGCTCTGATCACAGCAAAAGGAAACGATCCTTTAGGTCGCTGAGCTCAGTTCATTTGCAGACAGGTGCTCCGTCATCGCTCACAGTTTAGAGTTTTGCTCTTGACGGCCCTGCACGTTATTCCACAGAAGATAAAAAGGATTCATGTTTCCTATTTGAGCAGGTTGTCGGCCGCCAAACTTCAGTCTCGTGCATTCATGTCAGTTCCACTATTCTGCAACGGCCTAACCTGTCAGACATGTGGAGTTATATAACCACTTTACTGTAACATAGAAATATAAGTGGAAAAGCAGCTGCACAGTGTTGTGGCGTGGCTCTCGTGGACGGGGATTTGGTCTTCACAAACTCAGAATACAGCATCACAATGGGATGAGAATGACACTTATCCTGTGCCTGGTCTGGTCTCAATCTAAGTCGCTTATGTCAGGATCACATTGAGCTACATGACTTCATTAAATTACCAAAAAAATGTACTTCCCTCAACGTTTCCGTCAATATTTGTATTCAGAGGCAGATACGTTTACTCAGTTACATTTATTTAAGTGGCATTTAAAGACATTGTGCTTTTCTATCTGCATAACTATCACTCTTTGCTATTACTCTCCCCTTTGTGAGGAAGTCTGCAAAAAGTGGATGATTTGCACATTTGTTCCTTCAGATATGAGTGACTTTTTTCAGATTCTTGTGCCAGTTTATGCGTAGAGTAGCTCAGCTGATAAGAGCGTGTGTCTGTTGATCAGAAGGTCGACATAAACATCACTGCTTGAGCGATTATATCCACCGACTCACAGGTTGGCAGTTTGATTCCAGCTCCCACAAATGAAGGCTGTTTTGTCCTTGGGCTTGGAGAGCCTTGCAAGTGGAAGAGAGCCACGTCCATTTATCCTTTCAAAATACCAACATTTGTGCATCATTTCATGTTTTTTGTCCTTCGAATTACATTGACTTTTATAAATCAGATGTTACGTTCCAACAGTTACTTTTTAGGTCACTCTTTCTTTTACCAAATACTCTTACTTGAGTCATTTCTTGGAGCACTGCTTTATACTTCTATTTGCTTTATACTTCTATTTGCATAATACTATTTACAAATAATATGACAGATTGAGAACGTGGTGCAGGCTTGAATGATAAATACTAGTGTCTGGTCAAGTCCAGATGAAATGTTGCTGAAGTGAAAGTAGATCATTTGAACCAATTGACCATGACAGAAGAATTAGGCTCCTCTCAGTGAGTTTGTACAATCTGCCAGTGTGCACCAGCTGTGGAATTTGCAACTCAGTCTTGTCTCACACAGATTTAGAGTCTTTTACAGTCAATTTTCTCATCCATCAATTTCACATATCAGAAATGTACTGAATAATAAATCATGTCTTCTCTTTGTCAAAGGTTTATTTTCCTCAGTGTAATTGCTGCAGACTCCCACTGTCTGTATAACTGCCCTGAGGCTCTGAACAGCAACACCAATAAAATGTAAATGAAATTAAATCCAAATTTCAAAAGTTGTGTTTGTGATTCACAAACATACATTTGTCAAATCATTTTACAGTCAATTAAAGAAAATTAAAGGGCCAATATTACACTATTTTCTGATCTTTCTAGAATCATTTGGATCATTTCAGCCCCTGGAATTTCCAATCTCTATGAAACAAAAGGCAAAAGGTGGATATTAACTTGAAAAACACAAGGCGGAACAGAGTATTTTGAGCTTGGAAGATGTAGACAGACTTTAATGTTGGATCTGTTTACTGCTTGTGCTTATGTTTGTAGATGAATAATAAACAAAATACATTTACATTTTGCAACTTAAGCTAATTTTAAACAGAATAATTAGGAGCTGTGACCCATTACATCGCCCTTGTATAGTCACTGTGCCGGAGGTGTTGTGTTGGAACGATTAGACACACATCCTCCTGACTCAGTCTCACAGGTGTGTCCCTAAAGAGTTTGTGCTGTTCTTCAACACTATTTATGGATATTTATAAGGCTGAGTGGGCAGGACGCACGTTATTATTATCCACATGATGTCTGACTGTAGACACAGATAAGTGCCGACAGATTTACAATAACACTGCGACTTACGTCATTATTATCTCAGCGAATGCCCAATATATTCATCAGTAACTACATCTAAACAGGTTTAGAGTTTTTCATCTTGTTCTCTTACTTAGACACTGACAGACTGAACCGTTTGCACATTGACAGAATTAAACAAGTGTCTGCTCAACCCACTGGATGTGCCTCATGTTAAACTGAAAATACATTCTGGCTAAAAAAAAGACTGTATGATAATATTTATTTCAATAAACAATCATCTCATAATAATTAGCTTTATAAATTAATCATGTACAGAAACCCAAAAGTGACAATGTGGAAAAACCAATAATGCAACAGTGTAATACCTTTGATAATAAAATGACTTTTGACTGAATGTGAATACTCTGTACAAAATAAAATACAGGTCCAATTTAGAATAAAAAGAACAGAAAACACGGGTTAAGTTTAAGTCAAAAGTTATAAGGTGTAGGACAATACTGGACCATTGATACTTTGCAGTGACGTCATGCTGGGGGTGTTCTGCATTTATGTCTAGGGTGAAATGTTCATGGTGACACGGTGCACGTATTAGCGAGCAAAACGTTTAAATGAAGAAAAAATACAAAATTGATTAAAACAACACTTTTCAGGAGCCTGTGATCAAAACAAGCGTCATGTAAATGTCACAAACTGAAAACCGTTGGGTATCGCGAGCTAGCGTAGCTAATGCTAGCTAACCTGTGACTGTAACATTATCTGACAGTTATTTGTTTAACAGTACAAAATCACCTCGCCTGTTCTAACTTTAGTAACCTCTTGCATTACAATTAAGCTCAAACTAAAATCAAAGCCGTGCACAGAGCTTCAGACAGGGTAATGCCTACAGTTAGCTTTGCACCCCAAGAGAACGTTGATTACATCAGCTGCAAAGTATCAGTACTGGTTAAAGCACTGCTCTTAAAACAGACTCATATTAAACTGTCAACAAAACTTCTTTGGAAAACGTGTCATTTGTGATATTTGATATTTGACACAAATATGACAAATGAATCAATGCAAACTGCCTCAGTGCATAAACCTCCTGATTGTCATTTCTACAGCTCAATGATTAGTTTCCCTTCATCATCACTGCTACTGTCCTCTGCCTCCATGCTGCTCTGCACCACCCGCACTGCCCCACTCAGGGTGTCCCCCGGGGGGTAAGTGAACGGGTGAGGCATCCCAAACAGAAGAGGGAACCTGTCGCACGACAGCGGCGGCTTGTCCTGGCACAGGTGCTCCGAGAAAACTGGGTGTGTCTGCCTTGATGTGCTAACGTACACGGAGCTATTGGGCAGGTAGGATTCTCTTGGGTCATGTATATGGCTTTGAGACAAATAGGCTGGAGTCACGGGAGCTGCAGAGTTCATCATGGCGTCGTCAGCTCCACTCTCTGCTCTTTGGTCTTGCTGCTGCTGAAACTGTCCAGTTTCTTGAAATCCAACCTCCAGAACAGTCTTGTGCTGAGGAGCTTTATTTGGTTGACTTAAAATAGAGACAGTTCCCATGTGTTGCACACAGGAGTTAGTCTTTACCAGTGATGTTGGGGGGAGACTGCAGAAGTCAGTATTTGCTGTTGTGCTGCTGGACTGTAGAGTTGGGTCTGCACCAGGAGGAAACTCACACACTCCTGATTGTGTCTGGGAAAGATGCTGAAGATGCTGCTGCCCTGATAACCATCCATTTGGAAAGGAATCCACCTTGGCCTCTTGTACCTGCTAATAAAAAACAGCCATTACTGAAAGACCAACACAATGTGACATTGTGTGTCACTCCAGAATATGTGTTCGTTTAGATAACACCACATGCCAGAGTAATGGTGCGCCACATATAAAACACATCAAGCAGTGACTCTATGACAAAAGGGTCAGTGTAGCTGCTACTCTGAGCAAAAGCATTTTGTTTGAGGGTTGGCAAGAAACCCACAGAGTCATTTCACTGTGTGGCCACTGGGCGCCCGGTGTGATTCAATGAATTATGTGTTAACAGCTGTACATACTTTTGTTGTTGCATCATTTCTTATAAATAAATACATAAATACATTTGTCAGAAATCTGTTTGTATACTAAAAATATTGGTATTGCATTACAGGTTCACAGTGTGGCGCTCACCTGAGTGTCCAGCTGAACATAAGTGAGGCCGTCTCTGTCTGTGTGTGGAGACTCTGGGCCCTGCTCAGGCTCTGGGGTCCCACTGTGTGACTGTGGCTCTGCACATCGGGCGGCAGAGCCTCCCTCCTTAAGCCCTGTGGAAGAGACGGTGTTAAATGCATCTGAATGATTTACTGCCCCTGACATGTTTCAATATTTGGCCTCTGCAGGTTTGGGCCTCATCAATCAAAACCCAAAGCAAAAGCCGTCACACATGTTCAGGATGAAAACATGTTCCTTCACACATGTGTGGAAGAGAATGTTTTATGTTTATTTTCTAACTTTTTCTGAGCAGTGCAAAAGGGCAAAGGGCAAAGGGACCAGAGTCAGAGTCAGAGTCAGAGTCAGAGTCAGAGTCAGAGTCAGAGTCAGAGTCAGAGTCAGAGTCAGAGTCAGAGTCAGAGTCAGAGTCAGAGTCAGAGTCAGAGTCAGAGTCAGAGTCAGAGTCAGAGTCAGAGTCAGAGTCAGAGTCAGAGTCAGAGTCAGAGTCAGAGTCAGAGTCAGAGTCAGAGTCAGAGTCAGAGTCAGAGTCAGAGTCAGAGTCAGAGTCAGAGTCAGAGTCAGAGTCAGAGTCAGAGTCAGAGTCAGAGTCAGAGTCAGAGTCAGAGTCAGAGTCAGAGTCAGAGTCAGAGTCAGCTTCAGAGCCAGAGTCAGAGTCAGAGTCAGAGTCAGAGCCAGAGCCAGAGTCAGAGCCAGAGTCAGAGTCAGAGTCAGAGTCAGCTCGACCTTCACTCTGTTTAACTTAATTCTCACCTTCACTGACTTTAAAGTTGCATTTTTCATCTGGGATAAGACCCATCACACTGGTTCTCCTCTTACCTCTGGGACATTCAGTTCTTGGGTCTTAGCTCTAACCAATATATAATATATTTGTTTTACAGGCTTTTGTGCTCTAATCTAAACAGAGCACAGGGCCATTAGTGGGTTATATTCTATACACTTGCCTCCTTTTACACTTCTTTAACTGATGTATTTTTAACTCACAAATAATAGGCTAGAATATTTAATTTTTAATAAAGCAATATTAAAGACTGTGTGAGAAATATATATTATTTAAAATCTACATGGTATTTTACTTTTTACTTTATCTATTGTCACGTAATGGTTGATGCAATATGGTTAATACTATCTTCAGCTGGGGGATGTCATAGATTTTAGAATAAATCCACAGCTACAACTTCCTTCCTTGTAAAGGGGTAATGGGGTAAAACAGTCACTTGCTGCCACCTTGTGTTTAACATTGTGTGATACAAACACACGTCAGGAGCCTTTTACAACACAGGAGGAAATGACTATGATTAGCCTGTTATAAAGAAAGAACACCACCAGCTAGGTAACCTTATATTATTTAAAAAATGTGGTTTGATCCTCATTTTATATAATTAATTATGTGTGTAGAAAATAAGCATCGTCTGAATATATTTCATCATCTAATGTGGGGACATTTTCTGAGAACAGAGAATGAGAATTCTGAGAATAAAAATAAACACATTTTGATCTTTACCTGTGGAAAGTTCTGGCATGTTTGCAGCAGCTGCTTTGGCATCTTCAGTGGACACTGGAGCTCCAGAGGAGGTCTGGTTTAAAAGTCCCGTCTGTGCAGGTGTAGGACCGTCTGAAAGTCCCGTTTTGTCAGAGGTTTTGTTAGTTTGAGACAGACTCAGGGACACCATGGAGAGCTGAAGATTGGCTCTGGTGACTGTTTCATTTGAATTTCTATAACACAGATCTTCATTTCTAAACGTTGTATGATTCTCCTCACACTTAAGCCCTCCACTGTTTACAGGACTGATGGGAGCACAAGTGCCAGCTGCAGCCCTGCTAATGTTCTCGTCAGATGTGTGTGAGACTGGCTCACTCCTGCTTTTCTCTACTTCTGACGTGAAGTGACGATCCTGTGCAGCGATTTTGCAAAACAGATTTTCTGGAGTATTCTTACTTATTTCCAAGATGTTTTCTTTGGGTGGGGTGCCTGCAGATACCTCTTCTCCCACAGAAGTTCCATCCTTTAGCTTGTTTACTTGGCTGCAAATGTGTGGGTGTGTGGAGAGGGCTGCAGGATGACCAATGGGTTGACTCATGTGGACAGTCGGCCGCTCTTTTTCAGATTTATCGCATATTGAAAGCCTATCCTTGTTTAGCGTGTCCCCTTCCTTGTTTGACACATGAAGACTATGGCTGGTTTGTTTATCTCTACTTTCCTCACTGGTTTTCACACCTTCTGGCACAGCATGTATTTGCTCCGTCTGCATGTGCTTGCTACCTGTTTGCTTTTCAATCTGTGGTTCGATGAGCGCCAACTGTTCGTCAGATATGATTTGAAAACATATTTGAAGATCTGGTGTTTGAACATGGAACACGTTTGGCACCGTTTGTTGGCCAGGCACTAGTTGGCAAGGTATTATTGGGGTGTTTGTGTCCGAGGTGAGTGGACTTTGTGGTTGCAGAGGTGATGGGGACATTTTCTGCGATGCTTCAGGTTGCTGCGCTGGTCCAAGAGCAGTAAAAGCAGCCGGAGATGATTGCGTTCTGTGGATAGGGGTGAAAGAGACACTGCTGTTTTTTGTAGTTGTTGGAACTGAAGCTCCGAATGGGGAGGACTGTATCGTTGTACTGAAGAGCCCTGCGTTGGAATTCCGTAAACTGGAGGTGGTTTTTGTGTCTGCCACGGGGCACTGATGCACTAATGGAGAAATGACATTAATATGGCTGGCAGTACATGGCACAGACTGGCTTAGTAAGGAACTGCAATTACTAGATGAGATGTTCTGATGAGTCCAAATTAAAGTGTCAGATTTCTTTGACTCTGTAGTTGTCACCGTAGATGCAGATGCAGATACAGAGGCAGTGTTATTTTGCGTCAGTTTAGATCCAACTTGTATTGATGAACTAGAATCGGACTGAGAGTTTGGCAGTTTAAGCTGGTACTTGGGCATAAAACTGTTCTGAGCAGCAGCGGTAACAGACGTAGTAGGTGAGTTGGTAACAGGTAGTGCATTTATATTGATTGCATTTGTTGGGAAAAGTGACACTTGAGTAGAATTTGGTTGGATGTTGATTTTGTTAAGTTGCGGCTGTGGAAGGCTTTGCTCAGCCTCCATCCCCCGGGGGAACAGTTTTTCATCAGTTTTTTGTTTCTTTCTGTCAGAGGGAACGTTCACTTGGCTTTGGGAGACAGAGCAAGGATTTTTTAAATGGTTTGCCTCACTTCTTTTATTGGTATCTGTATTTGGGTTTGGTGTCAGAGAAAGAAAAGACAATGGAAGTACTGACAAAGATAAGTTTCTCCGTAGAGGCATTCTCTGGGTGGTGGATGATGCTAAAATATGACTTTGTGTATGAGTTTGTGCATTAAAACTTACGCTCGGTATTAGCTGAAGATTGGTAGGATACGTTTCAAGGTTGTGCACTGTTGCACTTCTGACTAAGCCAGGGCTTGACACCACAGTTGTTTCACAGTGTCCTGCTGAGAGACGCTTTTGGAGACTCTGAATGACCTCTGGATTAGGCAACGATTTTGTTCCCTTGGCTGCTCTGTTCTCAACACCTCTCTCCATGTCGTACAACTTCTTGAACGTTCCACCTCCATACATGTACCATTTGTTGTAAGCAAACTTCTGCGCTTTCTTCCTCCGGAACTTTCTGCTGCCTGTGTCTCCACAAATATCTCCAGCCTCACCGTGGCATGACAGACTGCCAGTGCACGCCTCTTCTACAGATGAGTTCTTGCAGAGAGCGTCTGTTGCGTGGTTGCAGTCTACGGCACCTTGGCGAACCAAGGGCCGGTGGGTGGAAGATTGCTGGTTCACAGACTTCATAGAGAAACTTGTTGGATTTATCTGGCCTGAGCTTCCTCGTCTGAGAAGTGTTGTGTAATCTTGATGATAAGAGGAGGAGGTTGGACTGCTCCGGTCTGGCTGCAAGAGGTTCACACTGAAGGGCAAGGAGTTACTTCTAGTTAATGGTGCATGCTCGACTGATGAAGACTGCTGTGTTGGAACAGAGTTGTACAAACCCGGTCTCCTATTTCTTTGAGTGTTTGACATTTTATTAATCCTCATGTCAAAATGGAATGAGTCTTTGTAAGTGTAAGGCATAGGAAGGTCAATGCTGCCTTGCTTGGAAAGTGCTGTCTTCCGAGGCCTTACATTTTCCAGATGTTTATCCTCCACTACAACACTGTTCTGTGAAATCAGTTTGGTTATGCGCTCCTCTAGGCTTTTATTCTCTTGCTCCTTTATGGCATTTTTATCTTCCTGTTTTTGGCTGGCGGACTCCTCATCATGCTCTGCAGTGGTCTCGGTCAAGGAGTCCATGCTGTGGTCCAGGAGCAGACTCCCTGGGCTGGGGTAGTGCTCACTGCTCTCACTGAAGCCCGAGTCGGTGCTTTCGTGGCTTTGGGATTTGCTGCTAGACACAGTGCTCTCCCACTGTTTGGAAAACAGAGTTGCCTCTTGTCTCTGAAGGACAACATGGCGGTTTGATGAAGGAGGGCGCTCTGTGGTGGGTTTGTCACCTGGTTGTGAGACCACAGCTTGTTCTTGTCCCTTTAAACTTAAACTTTTTTCATTTATCTCCGATGTTTGGGTGACAACAGGTGTCTTTTCATGAGCTAAATTGGCATCCTTCTCTGATCCGATACATTCATCACTTCGCTCATCCACAGATAAACTGGGAGTCTCTGTTGAGCGGGACAAGCTGTCCATGCTGCCCATACTGCCCTGGGTGCTGTGCTCAGACTCAGATGACAGTCGTGCATGAGCCTGGGTGCGCTTGTGCTTGTAGAGATTGCTCTGAGTTTTAAAAGACACTCCACAGACCGTGCATGGGTATGGTCTCTCCCCAGTGTGGCAGCGGACGTGTTTCTCCAGCACACTGGGCTTCATACAGTCCCGTCCACAATG
>KN503481.1:19331-31024 GCA_000787155.1 Scartelaos histophorus | reverse complement strand
ACTCAAACATGTGAGAATGACGTAAAAAAAAATCTCTGAGTATGTTTTTGAGGAGGTTACAACATTATAACGGTTTAAAGCTCACAAGAGTCAATTTGGTGTAATATAAGCCCCTATAAAGTTACCTGTGATGCCCCAGAGCTCAGTCAGTCCCCTCTTGAAGGCCAGGGTGCTGTTAACACACCTATGCTTGGAGCTGGTGATGAACTTGATGAATCCTCCTCTGAGCTTCTCCTCTGACATGAGTTTGGGGAACAGTTTGGACAGTCTCACCGCTAAATGCTTCAGTTCTTCCACTCCTTTCTCCACCAGCCTGCCGTCCATGTTCTCCGTGTACCACATGGTCCACTGTTCCAGCAGCCTGCTCTTCTCACTTGAGGCGTTGCTCATGATGAAGTTGTAAAGACGATTCATCTCCTTAATATTCTTAGTAGTTGGATATCTGGTTCCATGTCTTATAATTGCAGTCATGTGCAGTTGTCGACACTGAGAGCTCGGAGGTTGAAGCTGAGATTTGTTTATAGCGAGAACATCTCTCAGTAAATACGGATTGACTTCTTCATATCTTCCTTTAGGACCAAAATATCTTGCAATTGTTGGTATTTTGCACTCTTCGATGAGAGCATATCCAAAAAAGAAGTGAATGCAATAAAATAATATTGCAGTTTTAAAGTTTAATGTTAGCATGGTTTAGTGATTGCTGTTTAGAGAGGAACAAAATTTCAGTGAGGTCAGAGTCCAGAGGAGAACTACCAATGCAAACAAACTTCAGCCTAGTTTCAGACAAGACAGAATTCAAACCTACAATTAGAATTCAAATTAAGTTAATTCATTTGCACATTGACAGTTTAACTGCATGATTTAACACTTACAAGTTAAGTTGAACTAGAATGACTCATTTTTCACCTCATGTCAACTCGAGGAAACTCTTGCAAACACACGATCGACTAGATAAGAATTGAATGCCCTTTTATTTAGTTTGTCTTAAACATACTGGAACTAGAGCGATTGAGAAAGAAGTAGAGAAGAATGTGAATTGTGCATGTGGATACAATATGCCAACATTTAAATTTGGGGAAAAGGGCCATAAACTCATAAATATGTTATTAAATTATGTAAATGTTATGATTTTGCTGATAAAAATAAATGTTTAACTAATGAGAACATATAATTTGAATAAACCTATCCATGGATTTTAGGGTGAGAAACAATTTGAATGCTTTTGTTTGGTGAACAGTTTTAGTCAAATATAGTCTGGCTGTGTTATTTCAGACAGAGTTACTATAATTTACCACTGATGGAAACATTAACCTATTTTTGGTCTAAATGTGAAAGCAAAACTAACTATACTTGCCATAGCTACTTTAAGTAATTTTATGCTTTAAGAATTTTTTAATAATGAAAATGATGATGCAATAAGGTTACATTACTGTGTTGCTTTAAAAAGAATTGTGGTAAACTAAAAAAAGACTGGTTACATGGTGCTGGCCACCAGAGGGCCACTACAGATGAGTAACAGGAGGGTCATATCTGACTGTTCAACATGATTTTTTTAGTCATCACTAGATACATTCAAGGACTCGCTTGAACTCGGAATTAAAATTGATGTAAACCTTTTTATACTGAAATCTAGACATTATTATTGTAACAGATAAAACTAGTCAGCAGCTTGAATGCATTATTGTTAATTTTGTATGTCATTTTCAAAACGTAAGAATTACAATACTATAGTGCATCCTTTCATCACAAAAAAAAAACATTTATTTGCAGAAACATTTATTATTAAAAAACATAGCATAAAATATATACAGCACAAAGTTTTATTTCTGGGACTTTCTGGATACATATTAAAGCTCGAGTACAAAATTTTGCGCTTTTTACAGAGAATTACTTAAAAATAGTCAACAATTTTAGCGCGAAAGCTCGAATAAACAACCCTTTTCGTAGACCGTAAACGCACGCCGGGTGACGCCGTGAAGGGAACTCCCCGCTCGCCCGCACTGAAACCGCCTCCCCGCAACACCGGACAGATTACGCACAGATCCTCCCCGTCACCACATCCACACGCATCCCGGGGACCATTTCAAGCCGACATTTGGACCTGTCGTCTCCAAGGTACGCGTAAATATGCCTACGAAACCGCTTTACCCCCGCGGCACCGCTGTTTTACGCGCAAACCTTCCGTAGTTCGCTGCGAGAGGCGCATGTCGTGGCGCGGAGGTAACTGTGCCTCACTGCTCCAAGTGTCAGCGGTGAAATGCTACGCTAAACTCCCCTCTCGAAAACCGTTATCGGATCTTATTTGCGGTTTGTGGAGCTAGTAAACAAACAGGGCCTCTTAGCGGGCCACAAAACAAGCTATATACTCTTGCTAGTTAGCCTTCATAACATTTGCGCCCCTGCTCTTATTCTGTCTCGTTAGAAATAGTCCAATTAATCATCACGTTCTTATATTTTCCATTACTCCTCCTTATTTTCAACATTGTCTGCTTATTAATCACGCTGTACACATTTTTAGCGTGATAGCCTTTTTATTTTTATTATACAGCTATTACAGTTTAGCGCGCTAAAGCTGTGTGATTTAAGCTATTTCTTTTTAGCTATCTGTAGCCTGTTTGCTAGCCCCCCAGAAACGCGCTGAGGAAGACGCCAGCTTGCTTATCTATTTTTAGTGACCAATCTGTAAGCTCTTTAAGCCACCAACATGCAGCGGCTGTAGAGGCTCAAATGGAAAACAATGCAGTTTTTATTTGCTCTATAAGATATCCCAGACCACCGTTGTTTTAAAGTGTGTTTTGGTGAGGCGTGCCCAACCACTGTTGCAAAAAAGGGAAACCAAAGAGATTTCCACACTGCTTACTGTCATGAAAGGGCCAGCTTATATCAGTTACTACGGTGGTATTCAAAGTATGGACCTTTTTTTCCCTAATGTTTAATATATTTGATGTCACAGTGAGGTAGACACAATGCAGTCTGCTGTTTAGGTAGGCTTTGGAATGCTGCAGGCTTTACTTTTCTTTAAATACTACTATTACTACATGCACTTTACTTTAAATCTCATATCAACTTTTCCTGTTCAAACCACCCCTGACAGTTTTGCTTGTAGAGCTTGTAAACTTCCAATAGGCTGTACTACAACTTTTTTTTCCCAAGAGATCCCAGGCAGGGGCGTGTCCTGTCAAAGAAAGAGTCAGAAAGAGCAGCTCTTCAGAGTTACTTCAGAGGAGGATAAGTTCTGAGAATTGGACCAACTCGTTATCACAAGGATAATGAGTTCGGACTAGTGTTGTCACAATCTTCTATTGGCGCGAAGATAAATAAAAGCACTCTTTAGACAACAGAATGTGATTTTCAGCATTAAATAATAAATCTTTCTTTTTACTGTGTAATCTGACATTCGTCCAGGTAGGTTTCATAGTACTCCATGGCTTAAACTCGTCTGTGTGCCTATAGTTGTTCTAATATAGCTCAAGATCATTTTAAAGCTATTCAGGAAAGGATTTCTGCCCTGTTAATGTGACTTTTTTTAGTACTGATACCTGCTCAGATGAGTATCTAGATCTGACACTAGTTTTAGCATAGATTAGTGTGGGATTCTTTTGATTCTTTTGACAACCCTACTTGGAACACCGTGAATCAAGTTCTAACTATAACCAAAAATGTATGCATGCTTCATAGACCATTACAATAACACCTAAATGCATTAAAATTACTTTCAAGTTATTGTGTAATCGACAGGCAGCTGACCCAGAGCTGAATTGTAGTAGGACGATGTGTGAGGAAACAGACTTTCCACAGACAAAAACAGTGCGACTGTTGAGAGCGCTCAAGGGGTAAATGTTAAATCAAGTGAATGGGGTTGTTTGTTGTCAGCAGTGGCGCTGTAGTTGAGCATGTCAGATTTAGACTTAGACAAACTTAACTGATCCACATAATAAATTCTTAAAAGGTCCACTGTGTCACTTTTCTAGTGAAGGCTCCATCAAATAGAGATGTTATTGCTTTGTCTGGAATATCACAGTGTGGTATTAAACCTTTCTATCTTTAAGGAGACCAAACCAGACCAAGTTACAGGTCGAATATGTGGAGAGGCAGCCCTGCTAACAGTCAGAATGCCTGTTTTTCTAGATAGTTTTGAGCTATAAAATCACCTGTAATTGAATAAAAGTAAGATTGAACTGGTTTAATATCATACTGTGGGACATTCAAAGCAGAGCAATGACATATCCATAGAAACAGTAAGTAAAACTAACATATAGACATATAGTTATATATCTCCCAATGACCAACTAACTGCCAGATTAAGCAAAAGTGCAAAACTGCATTTTAGGAATTTGGTGGAAACAATGATTTTTCTGTCACCATGAGCATTCAGCGTTGGTCAAGAACAACTGGCCCAACTGTCTACAAACAAACTGCCTTGAATGAACCCGTGAAAATCTTAAACATATGAGCTAGTGTTGTTAGGGAATTTACTCTAAACTGATAATGATACCACAATGTAGATAAATGCTCCTCTTACACATAATACTACTACTGTTTTGTTTATGTTAATATGAGATTAAGATAAAATTATGTCCTGTTTATATGATTTTTTGCAATATTGATACTTGAATAAATTATCTAATTTTGATAGTATGTATTTTTTGGCACTTCCAACAGTGATTTTATAAACTGGTTTTGTGGGGGTCTTTTTCTGTCTTGGATTTTCCCTCATGTTTCTCTTTTTTAAACACATTTCTTGCTGTGCTTCATTAGCATATTGATTTTGCATTATGACAGATGTCCTTCCTGTGCTGTGCCTGGGACTGTCACAGTGACTATAGTAAGACGTGTTACCCTTGTGACTGGATTAGAGCATTGATTAGCAATATGACAGCAGAAATCAATACACCTTTAAATTAAGCAAATTACATAACATGCCAATGCATTTTTCACGTATTGGGAGCTATACACTAAATCTTTCTATATATTTCTTATCAATCTTATAACTTATTTTCATATTTGTCGTAATTCTAAAACATAAAGACTAGAATGATGTGAAGATTTGAACTTGTTATGTGCAGTACACGGAATTGAAAGATGCACTGAATAAAGTCAAATGAAGATATGCCTAGAATGTTCCACAGTATGTCCATAAATGTATTAATCTCCATGGAGACTTGCAACCCATATTACAGGTTAGAGTTGTGGAGAGGCAACAACACCCACAGTAAGAATGAATATATACTTTTTTTAATCTATTTTGAGCAATAAAGTTACACGTGTAGTTGAATAAATGCCAGTCACATTAGTTTAATTTTATACTGTGGGTAGTTTAAACCAAAGTATTAACATCTCCATGGAGACCCCCTCCAGGAAAGTTACACAGTGCACCTTTAATCTATAATGCAAGGTCAATAAATATTTCAGCAGTTATTTTTTTATGCTTTGTTTGCATAGTTGAAAATGACCATGTTCATTTGCATTTCTGCTAGCGCGCCATGACCGGCACAAGTAACTGCCCTTTGTTAACCAAACTAGAAGGCACCAGACGTCATCTCATCCATTCTAACGGTTATAATTTTATGGGCTTTTTAATGGGCTCAGACCGTTTTCCTGCTCTGTTCCTCTTCAGCCGTTGACTCCAGATACACTCAGTAGGTTTTTGTTTCCAAATCAATCATACCGTGTATTTGTACATAGGTCTCACGTCACTAGTGCCACCAGAGGACAAATATTACCTTTATCAAGCTCCGGGCTATTGTGGCTTTAGGTCCTCCATCTTTATTCCTGTCAAAACTCTATTTGCATTGTGTCTTGTTATTTAATAGAAGAGTTGATCTGTGGTTAAAAATGTAAACAGCAGATGAATGCCTGTCACGATAGCACATTTTGAAGCACGATATAGTGCTACAGAGGAACACATAGCAAAAGCTTGTAACTTGTCAGATCTGTGGAGAGGCAACCCAACCCCGCTCACAGTCAATATGCCTGTTTTTCTAGGTATTTTTGAGCAATAAAACCACTTCTCTGTAGAAACAATCAGGTGTCAGAGCCCCAACCAAAAAGTTATATAGTTCACTTTTAATCAGACAGTATCATTAAAAAGTTTGAGCTGCAACAAGTAAATGACAATTAACCAATAATTAACCATAGCAGTTATTTATTCTACCATTTACAGCCCAAATCTTATCATATTACATAAAAGGGCTAAAATATACAAACTTAATTCCTTAATTGTAATGTTTGAAGAAGTGCTGGCTAATATTCCTTATCCTTTTTCTTTAGGCTACAACAGCCATCTTGGAACAATCTCTAAGCATTCTTGTCTTTCCACTAATTGGGAACACATGAAGCTCTTCCACCATTCGCATGACCACGTCCCAGTTTCCTGTGGCCTACAAATGTTTTTAGGGAAATCTAGGCTAGTAGCACTTTAATGTAGCCTAGATTTGTCAAGATAATTTTAGTGATTAGGCTTAGTTAGGTAAAAAATAGATACTGCCTCTGTTTGCCTGTGTCTTTTGTAAATTCAAATTACCCACATGATCGACCACCGTGTAAAATGTTTTAACCACCATTTTACACAAAGAACTGAACTGAAACGCCAATGTATTTTCTACTTGCAATTTGGTTTCAAAATGTTGGGGATAAACACGTTATGCTATTGAAATTCAAATTAAAAATAATGATTACATTTCATGAAAAAGAATATCTTAATTCAATGCCAGCTGTATCCCCATGTACAATGATCTGGATATTAGCTGAATATCAGTCTGACATTCTGGTTTGGCCTGGATAATAAATTGAAGACTTTTTACTGACTGATGTAGTCCTAGGTTGTCTCATAGAGATTGAACTTTTATTCACACAGAGATGTTCAGTAGTTACTTGCTGGATAAACAACAATTACATTAACACAATAACAAATTTGTAAAAAGTTTTTTGGGGAAAATGGACATTCTCATTCTCATGGACATGCTCTTGGTTTATGTTAGGTATTGGGGGATACTTAAAGCTACACTGTGTAACTTTTGGTTGAGGGTTTGCCTCCTGATTATTTCTATGGATGTGCCATTCTGTAGCCTGGAATGTTCCACAGTGTGACAGCTGTACTTAACATGTATAAAATTACAGGTGGTTTTACTGCTCAAAAATACCTAGAAAAACAGGTATTGTGACCGTGAGTGGGGTTCGCCTCTCCATAGATTTGACCTGTAACTTGGTCTGGTTTGGTCTCCATGAAGATGGAAAGGTTTAATGCCATACTGTGAAACATTCCAGACAAAGCAATAACATCTCCACAGAGAATAGACGGACCAGAAAAGTCACACAATTTATCTTTAAGGCTTAAGTCTTGATATCGTATCTGAAAAAGCTGGATTGCTGCATCCGTAGCTGTAAAATTAGTTATACATTATGTGGTAAAAAAGCTTCTCAGACAACACTGCAGCTGCAGAGTGTAAAGCGATGCACCTTCCATTGTATAGATCTGCATTGTCAACACTTGAGCTGTGTCCCCCCTGTTGGGACTTGCTCAGAGTTTCGTTCCCGTTTTGGGGCATTCCAGTTTCACTACCAAACTAACTAAACCAGCTACTATTTCTTTACACATCTATGACAGACCTACCTTTTTAAATTGCAGGGCATAGTTCTCACAGCCAGGCTTTCACAAATTTAAAAGATCTTCTGGTAAATCTATAACCCCACCCTGACTCTAACCGCATCATCATCATAATCTCAAAACCGGCCCTAACCTGAAAGGTGCTCTGTGTTACTTGTCTGGTTGAGGGCCCGCCAGTTATTTGTCTCCATCTTTACCTCCAACATTCAAAAGTATGGCATGAAACTGTCCATAAAACAAGCAGGGGTGCCACTAGGAGTTGCCTCCATTTACAGGGGGATCTGTGAAAAGGGGACCCCACTCACAGTAAGAGCGCATGTTTTAAAAAGGTATTTTTCAGCATTAAAACACCCATAATTGAATAAATGCATCTTATAAGTTTAATACCATATTGTGGAACATTACAGCCATAACAATAGCATCTCCATGGTAGCTTACGAACAGCATGAAAAGTTGCACAGCGCACCTTTATCCAAAACCCTATAACCCAACAAACACGGGAACACAGGGCTGACCCCATGCTTCTCAAGTTTGGGGGGAAAAAGTTTGGGAAAAATTTAAGTGGAAAAAATGTCAAACAATAATACTGAAACTTAATTATAAAGCAGAATTACCTTCCAAAAGTATTCTAAATCTACAATATTGTTTAAAAAATATCAGCGGTAATAAATAACAGAATGCAACACTTAGATAGTTAGTGTGTATCTATAATGAGTTATAGAAGTTATCTATTGAACCCTCTTCAGCTCATATCTTATCACAGTACAGAAAATTAACCACATTTTCTGCACTAGTACAAAGAAAAACTCGATGATAAATACTGAACTCTATATTGAACTATAAGACAATATAATAATTTTCGTGACAGGCCTCCTGATACAAGAATCAAGCATGTCAGAATATATTTGTAGAGGTCCAAGCAGTTTTTTGTACATTTTCTACTTTTTCCATGAACATGAGTCTATTGTTGATTGCTAGGGATGCAGCGATATCCAAATCTCTATACAGTATTCTCAGGATATACATCCCTATAGCTAGTCTGTACATTTTTCCATCTATAATGTACTGAATGTCAATATAGTAATTATCACAACAGGTGTACAAATACAAGAGTCAAGCATCTCCGAACATGTTTGTAGAGGTCTAAGCAGCCTCTTTCCATGGACATTAGCCTATACTGTATTACTGCGTGCTGGTCTGTTAGCGTAGCCCCATGTTCCATAATATACAGTGCGTTGTTGGCATTTGGGTCTTGTTGACACAGATGCGTGAAGAGCTGGCTGGGTGCTGTGGTGTGAGCTAATTACTCCCAGGTGAAGAGTCCCGCTGCGTCCCATTTTAGAACAAACTTGAGAGAAGCTGCCACAGAGCTGAGCAGCGGGGGCCTGGACCTCCTAATCAGAGACTCATATAACTATAGGTGGGCTCTCATTAGCTGATAGTACAACGGCTACAGTTAGAGCACTTCTCTTCTCTGGGGATTTACATAACCGCGGTACGTGACAATGTTTATGGCCTTTACACTGTTAGCTAAGTACCATAAATGTTGCACATTTTCAAGTAGATGGACATTTACTCTGGATCTAACTGTCACCAGAGAGATTAACCCTGGTGACAGTTAGATTTGCTTGTTTGTCTTGTTGCGCTCTTCCTGGTCTTAAAAGAAAATTGGTTAAGTAAAGGTGCATTGTGTAACTTTTTTGGTAGAGGGTCTGCCACCTGCTTGTCTCCACCGGGATGCGATATCTTGCAACATATGTACTGAAAAATATGTAATTTTTCAGTGCATATGTTATTAAACTTGCCTGTTTTGCATTTTTTCCACAATCTTGGCCAAGTTTTCTTTTCTGCTCGTATTCACGGAGGTAGATGAGTTTTATGTTTTACTGTGGAGCTTTCCAGGCAAAACAGTAACAGCTCCATGAAGACCCTCTACCAGAAAAGTTACACAGTGCACCTAGAATTTGAGTTAGTGATTAGAGATGTAATAGTTAATCTCCATACGTCACTGTACGATATTATCACTGTATGCATCTTACTTTATGATTTTATTGCTATATTTTGATCCGTCTTTTGATTAGCGTGTACAAAATTATAACTGTATGCATATTTCTTTATGATTTTATTGCTATATTTTGATACGCCTTTTGATTAGCCTGTACAAAATTATAACTGTATGTATATTTATTTATGATTTTATTGCTATATTTTGATTAGCCTTTTGATTGTTGGATCTCTAGTTAGTTTCGCTATTTAGTGTATTTAGTGTGTTTTTAGTGTATTTCGCTATTACCATGTGTTGAATAAAGGCTTACAGCTGTGCTTATTGGGTATTCATTTCATAATACAATCTAGCAATAGTAGCAATTTAGTAGTTTATTTCATTCTATTTTTCCCTTGAATAAGTGCGTCAGTACTGCCAGCCCATGACTATCCATCCACTCTGTTAATATAATAGAGTATGCATGAATCAATGGTCTTAATGGGGTTAGTATGTTTGATTATTGCATTATAGTTTCTGTTTGGAGCTGTTGCTGTTAAAACAATAGAGCTGTGCCTGCCTTGTTTTCACTTGATTCTAGAAAATGCTGTGTTGTACGTGTAGTGTAGACACTACTGAATAAAACAGACTGAATGGGATTTGTCTTTTTCCGGATGCTTCTGTGACATCCCTGTAATCTCTGTTGTGTATCCCTCCAGGAACTTAGTGTCAGGTCAGCAAGCATACCAGACATTTCTAGCAATCATTTGGTCACATGACTATCTGTTCCTCTGGGCTGGACCGCCTCTATCTCCTGCATGTGGTCTTAAGGGCTGGACAATGTAAAGAAAGCAACGTGCCAAGACAAGCGTAGGTCTAGCGTTCATTGTACTCCCGGAGAGGAACACAACAAGGTGAGTTAGCCGAGTGCTAGCAATTTATAGCTGGCCATTACTTGTGTCATTGTTTCTGGTTTATTGCTACTGTCAGGGAAGTATAAATGTTGGATAGGTCAAGGTAAGGCGCCTGGTCATTTTTCAGAAGACATGATTTTAAAAGCTGGAAAATTGAACTCTTCTAGTGCAATCAGCAGATATAAATCAGACGGGGTCAAGAACATTGTGTCCACTACCTTAATATGTAGTGAAACCAAATAACCAAGATGGAGACTGCATGGAGGTGCATTGTGTAGCCCATTAAATGCTTTTCTCAGTGGATATTTTCTCTGAAGCATTTCTCCTTTCATGAAGACTAAACCAGAGCAAGTTACAGGTCAGATCTGTGGATAGGCAACCCCCTCGCAGTCAGAATGCCTGCTTTTCTAGGTATTTTTGAGCTATACAACTACCTGTAATTTAGTCAATGTGAGGTAGTGCTGTGTAGTGTCATATTATGGAACATTCCAGGCAGAACAATGACATCTCCGTAGAAACATGCAAGTGATGGCCTCTCCGTCAGAGAAGTTACATAATGCACCTTTAAACGAACACTTGGAAAGCTAATAGTTGAGGTAGTACTTAAGTAGTACTGAAGTAGTACGCTTTTATATTTGTATATGCAGCTAGAAAGCAGTGCTGAACTTTTAAATGAGTACCATGTTTTTGTTTGGAAAAGAATGAGTGGAAAATTGCTGGAAAATCCTTAATTAGTGGACCTAATGTAAACATTTGCCTCAGGAATACATCCTGACAAACTGCCATCTTATTAGAGAGAAAAAACCCCAAGAAATTCATTCATTTTTATGCTCCTATTTCTGAGTACTGAGAAAATCAGCTTAAGCTGGTTTTGTGGAAACGACAAAAACTCTACTTGTTCAGACAAAAATTGATTCTTACAGCAGATAAAAGGCTCTTCACACCACCAGCTGTTATCAAATAAAACTTTAATCTCCACTTTGTTTCAACTAGGTCAGCCCAATATGTGGAAAACATGCAATATTTGATAACTATGTTCTGTATTGTGGTAATGATATTTTAATGTATCTTTTGGCACAATATTAAGATAAAAACAACTCAACTATAACTAGACCAGTAACAAGGCCAGTCTAATGTAGGGCCTAATAAGGAAAAATATAAATACAATATTTAAATCAATTTTCCTATAAAA
>KN503481.1:7204-19321 GCA_000787155.1 Scartelaos histophorus | reverse complement strand
AAATACAATATTTAAATACATTTTCCTAAAAAAAAAAAAACAGTACATAAAAAAAAAAAAGATGAACCTTGTGTTGCAGTATATTTTTATATTTGCAATATCTGTTAACAGCTATTGATCAGCTATTATTACAGTATTATTTCTGTGATATGTTGTGCCGCCCTAATTTTAATTCATTTATTCTGTTATAACCATTTGCATTTTTTTAAGATTTCCCTTTTAAAGGAACACTGTGTAACTTTTCTGGTAAACAGTCTAGAAAGTCTCGGATGGCATCTTGCATTTAACATGGGTTTTTATTGAAATAAAAACCCATGTATTCTTACTGCTTGCCTCTCCACAGATCTGCCATGTTAATAGCATAGCTATGGCATAGAGAAATAAGTGTGATACTGTGGAAAATTCCTTGGAGGGGGAAAAAAAATAAATCAAATTTTTAAAATCTTCTGAAACTGGTTTTGTGGTGTTCACAAAATTTGTACTTGTCCAGCCAGAAATTGATTCTTACAGCAGATAAAAGTCTCTTCACATCACCCAGCTGTTGGTGGTGTGAGAAAATTTCCAAGGAAAGAATCTGGTGACAGACCCTTTACCAGAAAAGTTACACAGTGTTGCTTTAAACTGACTGATGTAGTGAACTCATTGACATTTGAGTAATTAAGTGGTCCATTTGGCATTTCTTAAAACTCAGTGAATGATTGTCCATGCTATATTTCACCAAAGCCGAGTCACTGTAGCAGAGTTCTGAGTGCTGTGATCCATAACAGCTGCGTACTGTTAATTTTTAACTGCCCCAGCCTGGATCGGTAGTGCAAATATTAGATCTCTCTGTTGTCATTGGATTATTGAAGAGATAAATGTAAGCGGATACAGGTGAGGTTGTGTTGTTTGTTATTATAATATCCTGGGGTGGGAGTTTTTCTTTTTTTTCATTTATAGTTTGGACACCGCCCCGAGGAGAAGAAAGTGCTGAAAAAGTCAAACAAAGCAGCCATTCTTGAGAGGAATCCTTGCATCTTTGTTCGGTGCATATTGTATGTGGCTCGGGTCAGATATTCCCCATTCAAAAACGCCTGCTTTATTGTTAAGTATATCTAGATGCCCCAGTTTGATGCAACGTGAGAAGCCATGCATCAATAAAACTCATCTCGGGATCATCTTGTGAATAATTGCTTTTTTGTTTTGCCTGTTTCAGAGCTCCTTTTATAGCGAGGCCCACTGTACCAGTGCTTGGCTGGGCTATCAGTAATCAGCCTTGCGTATCAGATTAAAGTTTTTCACTTCATAGGTCCCTTTGGCCCTGTACCTGTATTGTTCTTCACTTTTCACTTGTGCAAAATGGCTGCGTTTTATGAGAAACTGCAAGGTTGTTCATTAACTGCTTTAAAACAATAGTAGTAGTATTAATTGAAATGGTGAATTATTGACATAGTGAGCAACAGCGTACCCGATTCCTGGTAGCACTTCAATAGAAAGCAGATTACACAATATCTCTTCTATCCAAACACAGTCTGTATTCGTACTTAAAGGGCCACATTTGACTACTGTTTAAATCTAAAAAACATATCTGGAGATGCGTTTGGTTTAATTCGCACATGCTTTAACGCAAACAGTGTATATTTAGGCTCCACTCAAACTGAAAACACTCTGCTCCACCTTGTGATGTCATGTGGTAATACAGGAAGCGCTCCTCTGTGCTTTCAAACTACACCTCCAAGTCCAACTGAACAAAATGTAAAACTTGAAAACTATCACTACAACAGAGGATTATTTGAATATGTGAATGAAGCAAAACGCAACTCCAGGTATGTTTTTGATCATTCTAACATCAAAACATCTCAAGAGTACATTTTGCATAATACAGGACCGTTAACCTGTATTAATAAGCATTTTTTTTTTAAACATAAAATTTATTAATCAAGGAGGCCACAGCTGTTTGTTGTACTACAAGGTAATAATTAAAAGTGTTAGTTGTGTTTTTAATAAGAAAACATAAAATAGTCATTAATTACTCATATTCTCCAGCTCGTTGGTGTGTGCATGTAGGTGTATGGTGTGTTTTCAAGTGCAAAACCTATTTCCTATCAGTTCTGAAGCAGACCTCTTTTGATACAGGGCAGGAAACATATGGAGCGAGATAGGGAATGAAAAGTCAACAGGTGGTGGCTCCAAAGAGGTGGATCAAATACTCTAAAATGTAAGCAGGTTTCAGATTGATTGATAGTGGAAACGAAGAGTACGTTCCTACGAGGCACAATTTTCTTAAGATGAGACACACCACCATTATTTTATGTAATACTTCAGCTGTAGTACTGCTTTTTGGAACTACAAATTCTCAAATAACTCACCGACTCTTAATTATTTTTTAAGCCAAAGGTCAATTCAGATCTCACAAAAATTATCTCATGAGATTGGAGGTTGATTGTTAGTGGAAATGTTGATTGGTTTCCAAGAATGTTGAATACATGGTCAAAGCAATACCTGTTGAGACCCACAATACCCAACCTCCTGTTTGTATGAGTTGTATACACAGAGCCAAAGTGCTCCATTTGTGACATAAACATTGCCTAGAATCGAGATCTGGCTCCGAGGCTCCGGTGAGGTCATTCCTGTTTGTGGAAGGGTGTGGGAGGGACAGGAATGATCTAAAGATGGGCTTCAAGTGCTGTGTCTGGTTACGTCCGTTTGACATATTGTCTCCTGTGTTTTCTAGCCCCCTCACATGGCGAGCCCTGTGCTTAGCTAGCCTCCCCTCTCCCGGGAAACCAAACTGAGAGAGGGGAAACATTTACTATGTCTGGAGCGGGATAATGTAGTTTCTATGTGTCATCGTTTCCACTGGCCACAACCTCAGCTGTCAGCACCACTACCCCGTGACAATTATTATTTTTTTATTTGGGCTTTTTTTAAATTTGGGTTTGTTTCCACCAGATTTTATTGAGAATAATTAAACTAGATTAAACTGAATTCTTTTGAACAAGTACTGATACTTAAAGGTCCTGTATTATACAAAATGTACTCTTATGAGCATAAATCTTGTTACCTCAGCACAAACATATCTGAAGTTGTGTTTTGTTTCATTCGCACATGTTTGAGTAACACTTAATTATTAGTCTGTCAAGCTCAAAATGCTCTGTTCCACCTTGTGATGTCTGATGTCATGTTGTAGTAGTTTTTATTTCAGGCCTGACATTATCCAAATGATTCTAGTGATTCAAGTGAAGCTCTTTCTTCATGACATCACAAAGTGGAACAGATTGTTTTCTTTTTGAGAAATGAACAGGACTCGTGTGAAGATGCAGGATTTATGTGAGAAACGTGAATGATTTTTGAATGATCACATACAAAGAAAGTGCAATTATTTAGGGTTGAAAATTATATTCTTATCTTTTGTCTAAAAATTTGTGTTTTCAAATGGTATAGAAATCTGTATAGAGTATTGATTGTATTTCTTAATATTGATATTGCATTTGAAAATGTAGTATAGTGACAACACAATATAATTTTAGTTCTTAGAAATCTATAACAGGGATTTACAAGCACTGTGGAATTCAAAGCACTACAATACACAACATTTTCGAGAATCCTAATGTATTAAAAAATTTCTTTATAAAATTGTGATTTACTTGAAACTTGAAAGTTAATGCTCATTGCACTTCTACTAAAATATGGAATTGAGTAACTCACCCACTTCCTCTATCAATTTGAAGTTGTAAGCTTTTTCAGATGTTTTTCTGTGACTCGTGACCTGGTTTCATGCTCAAATATCTGCAATTACACATGTTTTCCTGTGAGTGAGACAGGCTATAATGTTGTTTACCTCATTAAAAACCCAGAGTTCTGTTTGGTTTTATTCACACATGTTTTCGAGTAATCTTTTTTTATTAGTCTGTCTCTGTCTCCAAAGCTCAAAATACTCCATGTTGTTCCACCTTGTGATGCCATGAAGTGGTAGTTTTTTCAAGTTAACAGCGACCTTTACTTTACTTTTTTGTTAAACACGTGTAAATGAAACAAAACACAACTCCAGGCATATTTTTTGATAAGCAAGATCAGAAAATAACCAAATATAAACCCTTAAATGCGTAAAACTGTATTTAAAATCTGCGTCTGTGCTCTAGCCATGAGTAAAACTGCACTACTCATAAGTGGTTTTAGGTTTCCATGGTAACGTAATATGATGGTGGCTTTGTTTTCTATACAAAAGTGTGGGCGGTCTGTGGTCATTATAAAGTTCAACTATACACTCCAATTGTTATACCATTCAACAAAAGGCACTACAATATTCTCACTTTTCCCAGATAATATGACATTGGGTCACATTTCATGTATTTGTTTTCCGTATAAAGGGTTGATGTGGTTTTCTGGTGAACTATTTGATGTGATTATGCTAATGATGGAGACACGCAAATGAGTTGGTTTGGATGCAACTGAATAGCCAAATCAGACGGCTATTAAACCATTCGAGCTGCTCAAGGCAAGATATGGTGTAGGTTTGTCTCTACACAGTGCATGTACTTTATTTTATGTATTTATTGGAATTAAACGTACACTATGCAACTTTTGTTTCCACGGAGATGTTATTTCTTGGCTCATAGTGTTTAAAAGTTTACTCATCTTTCCCATGTATTTGAGCAAAATGCAGCTTACCCAATACATATATTGGGTTATATGGGGTTATATTGGGTTACATATATATTGTATAAGAAGCTATGGTTATTGTCTAATAATCAGAAAGTGGATGTTGTTGCTGTTGATGTTGCAGTTTTTAGCTTTATAGTGACAGATTTCCAGCCTGGCGGACTTTCCAGCTTAGAGACCTTTGAGCCAGGGGGACTTTCCAGCTGATTTCCGACAGATTGCATTTATTCGGTATTCAGATGTTTTTACGGCTTGTCTCAGTGGAGATGGGTAGGCCGTACAGCGGAACATTCCAGGCAATCAGTAATGCAGTAATATGACCTCCATAGATACAAGCAGGTGGCAAACTCTCCACCAGATACATATATAGAGAACCTTTAAAGCTTGATTTGTTTTATCGTAGCATTCCTCAGGCTGGGGAATTAAATCAGCATTTACAAAAGTCTCCATTCAAAATAATTGTCCCTTTTAGATATATATTTTTTCACATAAAATCAGCAGAGCATGAGTGCAGTGAAGAATGAGGTCAAAGGCTGAGGGCTTTTTAGTAGCAGCACAGTGAGACTACGTGAGGTGAGAAAGATGAGTCTCTAAACTGAAGATGAGATGGTCTTTCATTCACTCGTACAGGTTCTGTCACTGCTGCCAAATCTCAGACTACAACCTTTGTAAAAGACACTCTAACCTTCACTTTCTACTTCCTTCCTTTCTCTCCATACTGACTGATTACATTGTGGACTTCTGTAATCTAGACCCGTTGCAATAATAGATTTTGAAATGTGATATATTTGAAATGTGATATATTGCTGTAGCTGATGATATTGAAACAAATGTACATCACTGACACAATCGACAATAGCAGTTTTATTGAAATTGTAAAACATAAAATAAACAGCTGATACATTCATTAGTGCAGTATTTTGATAAGGGCTGTGCAATCAATATATTAATCAAATCAAGATCCATTAGCTTCAAACTGTCATTAATCCGCTTGGGTATTTCTAATCCAGAGGTCTACAGCCAATTCTCTGTCAGTGAAAGCATGTTGTTTGGAGCAGAGTTTGGATTTTGGAATAATATATTAGACGATTATGTATTTCAGTTAATTATTATAAACCGGAAAAGTTACACAATGGGCTTTTACATTACTCCAAGTTTTTTTTTAAGAATTACCTACAGTATTCCAGTGCAAATCAATTTACAGTGCTTCACTCTACAAAGTCTGTAATAGTCTGTAATATCATCTTTTCCAGTGGTAGTTGTCGTGCATTGAGTCAAATATGAACAATGCGACTCCTCCCTAAACTTCCTGTTCCATGAAGTATCTAGAATCAAAAGTGCCTGTGGTTTCATTTTGTGGTATCACACACGTAGTTACATAAATGAAGCGCTGGATTTTATGATGCTTCTTTGTAGGGCTGCACGATATTGAAAATGAATGCGATATGCGATACGGGTGTCAAGCATTGCGATAACGATATTATTGCGATATTTTCTTTGAACCTAAAAAAAGATGCTTCGTACTTACATATGTAAATGCTTGGTACATTCACATGTTTGCCTCTATGACGTTTACCTGTGTTCCACATGGTTAGAAAACTAAGAATAAGCTCCTGCAAAGTATTAAACTTGTTAGGAGAACAGCCGTAGGCCACAACTTTATTACAGATGTTTTTGCGACTGTACCTGCGTAACATTGGTTGCTGAAGTTTTTGACTGAATAAAATCACTGTATAGCTCCCTGTGGTTGCGTTCGAGGTGGCTGTGTAAGTTCGTCGTGTTTCCTCTCGACGTTGCGATAACTTTCCGGCACGACTTGCACAGCACTTGCGTCTGTGAAAATATCGCGCATCTTTGCGATGTGGATATCGCACGTGCCATTATCGTGATGACGATATTTTTTTGATATATCGTGCAGCCCTACTTCTTTGTTGTTGTTGCCTTGACATCCAAATCCACTGGGCGAAGTCCACTCACTTTACTGATATGTTGAGCTGGAACTGTGTGTCCACTGATGCAACAGGTCCTTATAGCTGATAATGTAATGGGTATTATCCAGTGTGAAATGTAAAGATCAATGAAAGGGTAAAAAAAGTAATAAAAAATTTAAAAATGTAATAATGATAATAAGGGGAGATAGCTAGGACTTGAATGTCCTTTCTTATATATCTGTATAATCTGTAGCATCTATAAGAACATTTAAATCTTAATACTAACTGAAAATACTAACTGAGCTGCCTAAGAATGCCTGAACTAAATAAACAATTTACAACAATAATAATAAACATTTTAGCTCTTTTTTTTTATTCTGGCATGATTTAAAAGCAGTTTAGACATGTGTTAAAGTGGTTCTAAATCAATGTTTTGTTTTTTTTGGTAAGTTGAAATTCATCTGAAAATGTTATGCTCTTAGTTAATAAAAGAATGCATTCAAATCCATGTCACAAGTTGTTTACTGCTGAGCTCAGGTTCCCTGGGTCACCACCAATTTTCATATCTATTTGATCTTTTTAATGTATTAAAATGTACTTAAAAGACCCATATCATGCTGGTTTTTGATCTGTGTATGTTATGATGTTTCCTCCTCACAAACAGACCTGGAGTTGTGTTTCATTTTATTCCTACATGTTTAACACACAAACCCTACACATTTGGGCTGAGTTTATCTCTCAAACAGAAAACACTTTATTCCACTTTGTGATGTCATCTCGTAATACAGGAAGTGCCCCATTGTATTTTTAAAGTCCATACACCTTAACTAGAATCATTTGGATAATTTCAGCCCTGGAATTACCAGTCGCTACTAAACAAAAGGTAAAGGGGAGCTCTTAACTTGAAAAATACCACTACATTCTAGCATTTTGAGCATTTTGAGATTTGGATTTTTTTTTATTCAAAGCTGACCTGTAGTGATATGAAGAAAAGAAGTTGCATAACAAAACTGAACTAACTGTATTTTTCCATCCCTACTCTGGCATCGGTTAATATTGGTATCAGCAAATATTTAAAGTCAAAGTAAGATATTCTTATCGGAACTGAAAAAGCTGGATTAGTGCATTCCTAATCTTGACGTTCCTACAATATTTAACAGTTTTTCTATTAAGTTTGTATCTATAACTGTAGATGTGGAGTGTCTGCTTATGCGGTCCATGAACTGTTTCCAAACCAGATCCCAGCAGAGCATAAACAAAGTCCAGTTTACAGAAAGGGCACACTTGTTAAAAACACAGTGGAGCACTTCACTATTACCACATGTCATCACAAGGTTGAACAGAGCATTTTTTAAGCTTTGGAGATGTAGACAAACTAATAATAAAGGGTTACTCAAACATGTGTGAATGAAACAAAACAACTTCATTTATGTTTTTGGTGAAGTAACAATGGCTTAAAGCTCAAATACCTTTAATGCAAGTACATACTTTTTTCTTTATCAACTGGTGCTGGTTGTTCTTGACATTCCAATAGCACAAATCTATTATTCTATTAAAGGTGGCTAACATTTTGGTGGAAAGTAAACCACATGTTATTGCAGTTGCTTGGTCTATATGGCCTTTGTTTCATTAGAGGTGATTTATTGTTCAGAAATACCTTTAAGAACTTCCTGTGATTCCTGTATGGCCTGGCTCTCCACTGAACTGATCTATACCTTCTATTTGCTTCCATGGAGACGGATAAGTTTAATGCCTTACTGTAAAACAGCTGTGCAGTGCATGTTTAAGGTTGTATCTGCAACTTTCGATATGGAGTGTCTGTTTATGCAGTCCATGAGCTGTTCCAAACTAGATCTCTAAGTAGAACATAAACAAAGTCCAGTTTACAGAAAGGGTGCACTTGTTGGTGGCTTTATTGTTGGGCCTGATTATTTCCTCACTGTATAAGCTGATTGAGAGAGAGCAAAGGTCCAGTGCAGCCAGCTGACTCAGTGACAGCTAATCTCTGATCTGTCTCAATTGTGCTCTGCTAACGGATTGACGCTAGCACCCTTTGTCTCCTTGTTTGCCTGTATCTCCATTAAACACGAGTCTTCTATTGAACTCTGTATGTTAAACAGCTCCACTGACACGTAGCTGAGGTGTTATCTCACTGTGAGGATGTCAAAGGTGTCACATTTTCAGCTGTGGTTATTTCAAGAACAAACGTAGTATGAGTGAAAATTTGAGGCAGTTATTACCTGTTGAAAGGCAAAATGTTTTAACTTTTTTTTGCTTTTCGTGTGTACCGTGCCACATTTCTAGCAGAGGGTCCGCCATGTGCTTGTCTCCATGGAAATGCTATTGCTTTGCCTAGAATGTTCCACAGTGTAGATTAAACCAATCACAAGGGAATTAAGCAGGTTACAGCGCTGCGCTACATTACAATTCAGATCTGTAGAGACTTGCCCCAGGAGTTATTGCATTTTTGAGCAATAGAATAATGAATAAATGTTAGATATATATGTTTAATGTCATATTACGGAGCATTCCAGGCCAAACAATAACATCTCCATGGAGAAATGTAGCCAGAAAAGTTGCACAGTGCACCTTTAAGACCCATAATTAATGGTCAGTTTTCATACATAAATAGATTTGTGCTTTCCATACTTATGTGGTGCTCAATTTTTCCTAACCTGGTTCCCCGAAACTGGTGGCTATGCAAGCAAATGTTTATTTTTCACAATATGTTATTTTAATACTAAGTAGGGATGTAACAATAACCAAAATATATTGTATCGTCAAAAGTCTATTAATAATATCGTGGGCCATCACAATATATCAAATCTCAAGTGTCTCTGCCTTTAAATTAAACTTTTAAATCTTGACTTCTTGGTTTATGACAGAACCAAAAGCATGTGAAAATATCGCAATAAATATAGTACCGTGAGATGCATATTGTGCAAATATCATACAGAGAAATTTGGATATGGAAATACAAACACCAGAATTATGTAGAATGGGTTAATACAAACGTTTTAAGGCCAAAATGATGAGGCTCACAGCAGCAGTTACAGAGAGGGGTGACGATTTTCCCAAGTAATGTCAAGTAGATGTTGATGGAGCCAAAAGTGCCCCCATGAACACTTCCTATTTGCAATGCGGCAGCTAGCAGGTTAGCTATGTCCGTTTATATATACACTCTTTGCTCTTGCCCCTTTCATTTCAGTCTCGTTTCCCCTGCCACATGTTTTTACAGCCTTGGAATGGAGGGTTATCAGGTCAAAGACAGTGCTCCCTCTGGGCTACAGCGGATAAATCCTGCTCCACGGGCTGTAGAGTGATATGGAGGCTTCAGCATTATAATCCTGAGTTCTGAATAGGCCAAGTATTGGGGTGAGGGGAGGTGAGAGGAGCTTGTGGGTGTGTGTTTGTTTGTGTGTTTGTGTGTTTGCAGTCGTGCCAACCACATCTACTGCCAGAGAACTTCACTGTTGGACTGAGAGTGGGGGAAAAACCTTTACTGAGAGAGTTGAATCAGTATATTGAGAAAAGATGGACAGTTGCAACATTTTTGTGAGCAAACCAATATCTGATTTGTGGAAAATAAAAACAGATACAAAGGTTATTTTAAGTTCACTTACTGTAATTTAAAAACTTGCTACATGATAAAATGTTACCCATTCTAGTTTTCAGGTAGTTAGTATCTAAGGCAAGAGCAGTTATAGTGGTTTTTGTAGTTATTTGAATATTTCTAATCTAAGCATTGTTGTAGTAGTTGTTGTAGTAGTAGTGATGGTGGTGTATATAGTAGTTAAACAATGTAAAGTCTAGACTACTACTTAATGGCAACGCATTATGCAAATTTGATCTTTTAGAGCCTTTACATAAGTTATAAATCATGGTTTCTCCTCATCAGTCATTTAAAGTTGCATTTCAAGTGAGTCATGCATGTTTACTTGGGGTGGGATGAGGCTAGGTCCACGAGATAAGACAATTTTGACGTCTGTGTAATCAATACATTTTGTTGTTCACAGTTCTCAAGTTTACAATTTGGCTTCACTAGTTTCTGATTTACTTTATTTTATATTTTTGCTATCATTATAGTACTGCTTTTTCGAACTACAGCTTCTCAAGCAGTGTAACTGGCTTAACCCCCTTTTTGTCTAATCTAAATGTAGACACATGGGAAGAAATGTCATGAGATCATTGTGACACAAGTCCTTGTCCGACCTTAATAAAGCATGTCCATAATAAGTTGAATTTAAATACAAAAGCAATCTTCCACAGTATAACTCATGGTAATATTGTAGTTGTGAGTATTTAATCTGCCTCTGCACTCTCTTGTTCGTCTCTACCATCCGTCTCCTCCGCCGCTCTGGCTTTAGCGTGCTGGCTCGCTGCCCTGGTTACAGGGGTGGAGCCAATAGCTGCTGACCTCCGCTCTGATTTATGAGTTCCTCCCTGTCCTGCGTTCCCCTCGCTCTCAGTTTACCCAGGCAGTAGATCAGACACACTCACTCCCCACTGGACCTCACACTCCCCTGAACACAAGCCCAGCCCCCCGTGTCCACCGCCGACGTCCCACCCTGTAAACAAACCTCACATATGCAGCACATGTGGAGTCTTCCTGTTGGCTTTGGCTTTGGGCTAAAGCCTGGATTTCAAACATATACAGACCAGAGTAAATACTTTGATGTTTGGAGAAAAGAGTGGGATAGTGTTTTTGCGAGATTGTTCAAGTTACAAAATGATGTGTTTGGGATATTAAAGCCTTCATATGAGGCACATGTGTTTCTTAACTCTGGGTGAGTCAGTGTTCATCATCACCAGATTCCCGCTCATGCTCATTGTCTTTTCATTTCTTTTTTCAGGGCTGGACACTGAGGGGAAACCAATGAGCTGAAGACGTCCTGTGCACACTTTTCTACCTTGTGTCGTCAGCTGAAGAGGCAGCCGGGCTGCCACCCTCACCATGTGCCAAAGCAGGAGAGGACACAGCCCTGCCCCATAGACACAGACTTGTGCAGTGTTCCAGTGGCTCCTCCGTCCCAGGATGAAGAAGGCAGGATCATGGACACCAGAGGAGGTCTCACGCTGGCTGACAGACGAGGGCATGCCTGAATATGTGGATGTTCTTCAGGGAACGGATGGACCAGCTCTGCTCAGACTCACTCTAGACGACTTCAGGAAAATGCCGCTGTCCCTCGTGTCCTCTGACGGGGGCCAGCAGCTGTTGGAGCGCGTGCAGACGCTGCTCATCGAGAATCATATCGAGACTCATAAAAATGGCCATGCAAACGGGCACGCCGGGGGTCTGCCCAATGGGACCACCAAGCCCCACAGGAACGGCACTCTAGGAATGAGGAATTATGACAAGGAGATGGTGCAGATCCCTATTCCCACTAAAGAGCTGCGCTCCTCCTTCCCCACAGAGTGGCCCAAAACAGCAGTGTCCTTCATCTATGCTGTGGTGTGCTTCATCACCACCACTGTGGTCATCTCAGTGGTCCACGAGAGGGTCCCATCCAAAGAGCACACTCCTCCTCTGCCTGATAAGTTCTTT
>KN503479.1:48948-63230 GCA_000787155.1 Scartelaos histophorus | reverse complement strand
TGACTCATACGGCCTTAATTGTTCCCTGGGCACAGCTATCCTCCACATCTGTCTACCATCTTCAGTTACACACAAGACTGGTCAATAAAGCCTATACTACCCTATACTATGCCTAAAAGTGTTGGGTGTTTGCGTATCCCCTCCCCCTAGGACAGAGACAGACACGCTTACGATGACAAATAGCCTGTGACGTGCGTTTGTGAACACTGCACGGAAGGTCCCACTCCCTCTCCCCAGGGCCAGTGAAGTCGCCTCCCGAGGAGCCAGGATCTCCTCCCTGGATCGGAGGCTCATCTATTTCCGGTCCCACTGACATCATAATGTGGTGAAAGGTGATGACACCACTTTTTACGCATGTAAGTTATCGATTTTGGACCTTGAAGTTGTACAAAATATTGCACTTATACACTACATTAAACAAATTCCATTACATAGTATTCATAACTTTATTCTACTGTTTAATTAATTAACATTATTGATCCACAAGGGAAATTATTTGGACACAGTAGCTCCCACATCACAATAGATATAATAACAAAAAGCAAAAGAATATATAAATGCAATAAAAAATCCAAATAAGAGACTGGTGTCCAATGAGGCAAAATTATACAATTGTATATGTACAGGTAAAAATAAAACATATAGTAAATATAAATATATATCTAGGCTATGCTGAAGGGGTGGGTAAGGAGAAACATTGCAAAGATTAAATAGTTACACAGGGTTATCTTTTACATAAGAGTGAGCTGTTACACCTTTATGAAGTCGGGTATGAATGTGGTCTCTCACTGTTTGGAGCTGGAGGAGCCTGGTGGAGAAAGAGCTCCTCTGTCCCTCTCTGGTCTTGTCCCTCACAGTGACAAATGACAAATGTTGACATTGTTATAAGAGCAGTTTTCACACA
Source organism: Scartelaos histophorus (assembly GCA_000787155.1). Lineage (NCBI taxonomy): Eukaryota > Metazoa > Chordata > Actinopteri > Gobiiformes > Gobiidae > Scartelaos > Scartelaos histophorus. Next base: position 62,326 of record KN503479.1, on the reverse strand, counting down.
ATCACATTATTTTTATGTGTTACACTCTGTGACAAAAGAGATTTGAAGAGATTTATTTTTATGCATAAGAAGTAAAATAAACAAAATTGTCAGATAAAATCTTTTCACGTACCTCAGTTTTTAACTGAGCATTAGATACTTTGATCATCACTAACACATTAATGACATGACGTCTTTCTGTCTCACATGAATGCAATATATTTTTTTCATATTGATATTGAGGAGAATCTACTGACACAAGACCTTTTTGTTAAGAGGAAAAATGCAAAGCATCATCGCTGACAGTAACTTGAGTTATTTTAAAGAGGTCGTTATGGATCTGGGAAGAAGTGAAGGTGAGGAATTTGAAAAGCTGCAATAAGCCGTAAAAAACAGAAGAGTTCATGTTTGTTCAGATGGTTTTCTCCTTGTTGAACTGTGAGATCAAATGAACATATCAATTATTAATTGTCCATAAATGTTACTGAGGTGGGAGCCTGTCTGCAAGGAAGAATAACTCACTTCTATGGGTCCTGTGGGTCACTGGACAAACATGTCAAAGACAGTGGACAGCAGCACGACCTGTGAGGAGCTGCCTCTTGTTTAACTCTCATGCCAAAGGTTTAAATTCTTTTTATGCCTCTGATCACCACTGTGACATATTTTAAGTCAGGTAAGGTACACTTTTATATCCCAGTTGGGAAATTTATCCTCTGCATTTGAATTCAGTGCATCTGAAAACCCATCAAGAAACCCATATCCACATGCAAGCAGCAATATTACTAATTGAAACAGTATGGTGCTATCAGTGGCGTAGCATTCGGTGGTGCAGCTGGTGCGATGAACTGGGGTCCACAGCACTTAAGAGATTGCCCCCCCCCCTTCTCAGTACAGACTCAGTATAAATGATGCGTACACAACTGTAAATTATGCTATATCTCACTAATCGATTGCTATTTATATAGTTCAGGAGGTGGATTTATGTTTGTTGCACCAGGGCCTAACAGGGCAACTACGCCTCGTCACTGTGTGTTATACCATAAATTCTTTTAAATGTACTCCTAATTTCATCTACGAGAGTAATTTTGATCTAAACACTAGAAGCCACTTGAGCCTCTGTTGATGATAAATGGTTTAATGTGCAGAATATGTTGTAATGCAAGATGAAACTGTGCAATACATCCTCCACAGAAGGTTCTTCCAGGACATTGGTGATACATGTGAAGAGCAAAATCAGACATATCTACTGGAAATTGATACCAAATTATAATCAACAAATTATTCTGAAATAATACATGTATTTACGCCAAAATCATACTTAAAAAATAAGTAAGAAAACAAACAGCAAGCAAGTTTAAAGTTGTCATTTTTATATATTTGTATATATTTATATATTACACATTTAATACAGGCATAATGCAAAAATCATAAAGACAAAGTGGCAAAGATATTGGTAAAAATGTACAATTTGACAATCATTTACACATTGTTTATCTCCAATAAATTCTGTTTGTTACAAGTTAAGAAAAACATTGTGAATAGTGAAACGAAAGATGCTTGTGAATTTAGACTGAGAGATAGCAAGAACCAGCTTGCTAAAATATCTGAATCCGAATCAGTTTTTTTAACTTTCTTTTTTACAACATCTGATGGTATGATGATATAATCTTAATTTTCTTGAGTATTGGCAGATTCAGGTTTAGTGTTGCAACCAGGCACAGCATTATGAAAAATTGACAATAAAATTTTGTAAGATGTTTTTCAAACATGTTATTATCACCTTGTCACCGGCTTTTTAAAGGTGTTGCTACTCCAGCTACTCATTATAACCTCAACATTGTAACACTTGTGCTTTTTGTTAACTGAATGTGCGTTCTTCCAGCATCCTCTGAGAGTCAAAGAAGATGGATCGGTTACAATATAACCACATCTGCGACATTGGATTAGCCAATGTTTTGCATTAGTGATAAGGCATCAGGATTTATTTGGCCTTGGGGTGCTACTGCTGCACATGCACCTGTTGTGCACTTGAGCTGAATTAAGATATAAAAAGAACATAACAATCAAAACAGCTTCAAGAGGCAAACAGGTTATTTCACTTTTGGAAGACTGTTGAGTTGAACAACGATGAGGCTTTTCCCTTCAGAATCCGATAAAGTAGTAAAAACATAACTGGCACAATGTGACACATTAGCCTCATTAAATGCAGACAAAGGTCAATTCAGGCACATCTCAATATTAACAAGGCAACAAGTGCCTAAAACATGGCCAATTGTACAAAAGGTAGCAAGAAGAGAATCTAGTGAATTTTTTGCACAGAAAAACGGGCATACATACTGATGGGTAATTTAAAAAAAAGACAGTGATCACAGGTCCCACTTTGGGTGATTAGAAAATCATATTTTACCACAGAGAAATGTAGCTTAAATCTGGAAACCCACTCTGGGTCAAAAATATTAATCAACATGAAATTTGATCCACAGTAACACAGTAACAGGCACTGAGGTCAGATTTTTTGCATTTGTTAAAAAGCACTTGTTGATATTGTGCCACAAGGAGATAGGCATTAGTGAAAAATGATCTGAGTTATAGTTGGTCAAGCTGATATATACAGTTTGTCTTTTCTTTCATGCGGCATTATTTAGTAAGGATTGTTAGTGCACATTAGATTTATATCTAATTCATAAACTATACAAAGTGTATTGAACAAAAGCTCATTATACTTAATTCTGACATGTTCCTCATTATTTTCTCTTCTTTTTGTCTCTTACACAGTGTTCATTACTCAGTGCTGCTTAATTGTAGTGAGTTTCCCACTTCCAAGGTAAAAATATTGGATGGATTCATAATTGGCTTCCAGAAACAACCTGAACAGCAAGTCAGTTATCTCAGCAATCGGCCATGTAACGCCCTAAAATACACAAATGCATTTGGTTATTTAAATAACAGTCGCACAAGCTGACGATAAAAAGCCAATTACCAACCTGTAGCAAATCTCTTCTTATTGAGAGACAGTCTGTAACCGGACCCATGCAGCTCCATATCCACTCCTGACAGGGTGCTCCCTTCATTCATAAACTGCACTGCGAGAGTGGAGGGGGTGGATGGACCATTTGAGAGCTCAAACTTGGCCCTTACGGAACCAGAACCTGAGACCAAGCACAAACAAATCATAGCACCATTCATCGCCAGGCTGATTATATATTAACAGACCATGAGAGGTAATAAAGAAATAATAACGCTTACCTTCATTATCACCTTTGTCTGAGATATCACTCAGTTTCCACAAACACTTGTTCTGCTCAGAATTCCTTTATGAATAAAAACATACAACTGGAGTCAATATTGATTATTAAATGAATGGCAGAGCACTGACATCGTGTTTGTTCTCACCAGATGGAGTTTGGGAGAGACTGCATGCTGGTTACTCCCCCATCAACAGGCACAAGTATCTGGACGTTTGTCAGAGGGCCCGGTGAGGCCATGGAGTCCGGGTTATAGCGGTAGTCCAACCGAAGGTCCGTGGTGCTTGTTGTGCACTTCCAGTATACCGCCAGGTTCAGGGGGGTGGACAGGATCCCGTCAGTAAGCACCTAGATGCACAGTCAAAAAACAGAAATGTTCTAGTACAAAATCAATACGTCTAATATTGATGTAACTGGTAATTTAATATACCTGGTATTTTAATATATCAATATTGAAGTAAGATGCTGAGGGGTTCTGCTCCGACACTTTCCTGAGGTAGGACATTAGTGCTTGCATGTTGAAACAATAGTCTTTGCAGTTCGAGTCACTTTGGGAAGGATCACTGAAGAAAAGCATACACCATCTCAGTAAATGAAGTCACATAAAAAGGGGCTGATATTTAATATTTTGTAGTTAATTTGGCCGAATAATTGAAAAAAACGAACAAAAACAAAGCATCGTCACATTGTGGTGAGTGTTATTCTGGTCATGGAGGTTTCATAGGCATCAAAATAAAAGGAACCCTAATGAGGATGTTAAATGACCCAGTTAAACTATTAGTGGTAAACTACATACTACTTTCGACATTCAATTTGTGAGATAAAATAATGTGTTGAATGGTTTGGAGCTCAATGTTATTTTAGAATAAAAAGCTGTTCAGATGAAGCACTGGGCTGCTGAAAGTGTGGTCGTTAGCGTTTGGTGGAAAATATTTTGCTTGACAGTTTAATGATAGGTTTATGTCAGATTACTAATTGAATTTCCTCCCACTGACGCAGTCTACATTTCCTCAGTTCTGAACAACTCTCTCATTTAAACTGGGAGCTTCTTGGGGATCGGCTCACCTATGAAGCAGCTGCTGGTTTGGGAGGATCTGCTCCAACCTGCTGGTGTTCTTCAGTTTGAAGGTGAGGACGGCAGGAGAAGGGTTGGATGTAAACACTTTGATAATGCCCATGGGGAAAGACAGGGTCATGTCTCCAGTTATCTTCACAATACACCTGCAGAGAAACATTCACGTATGTATTATTTACTCATTTCTGCCAAAGCATAAAAATAGATTGTATAAATTGTAATTCTTCTTTTAACATTAACATTAACATCTGTAATTTTAATGGATGGTGGTATTTATCTTTCTCTGCATGACTTTAGGTTGAGCCTTTGCTGTGGTGTTCACCGTGTCTATGCTGCATTGGTCCTGAAATGTTCCATTTGCTAATCCCTGAAAAAATAAGCCTTTTTCACAGCAGCAATTTAACAGCAGTTAACCAATAAAAGGCTGTATGTTTTCTCTGCCCTACACTATAATCTGCCCCATGTATGTTATCCACACTGAAAGAATGGTGTCAGACGAAAGGAAAACATTCCACACATGCAATGTGAAAGGGACTGTTTAAGCAGTCTGAGGTGTGTGTGTAATGTACATGAACAATATGACCACTGTCTCTAATTAAATGTTTCAAATGAATATAAAATTTGATTTAAAATCAGTAGGAGGTAGTCACATGAGACTCACTTAGAGGGATCAGCTCCTTTGAAGTAAGCATTAACTGTCTCTGTGAAGGCAACGGCAATGGGCAAAGCATCTTGAGATGCTAAGGTCACAGGGCTAGGACCACGTGAAGTTCCTGAAAAAAACACATATTTAGTTCTGCAGTATAATAAATATATAATAAAAGAGATTCAACAGATTTGATCAAGCAGAATGTGCTGAACACTTGCACAGGACAAGTATTAATACATTTGACATCAATGCAGGATATTAGATAAAAATGTTGACGATTAGTTAAGTAGATTGTATTGATCTAAAGAGGAAAAAGTAAAGAAATAACAAACTAAACATGTAACATCCATTTTAGTAATGAAAAGACAACTACTGAGTTACAGGAGTTATGAGCTGAAGAGAGGAGGGATCTCTCACATAAACCACTAGGAATGGTACCTGCCGGCGTTTCACAGCGCTTCTCAAAAGAAGGCAGCTTGGCTATGAATACATCATCCTCTTTGTGCCAAAGTAAAGACATAAAGGCCAAATGCGGAGATAAAGAAACAAAAATGTGGAGTGAGATGAGTGAGACTTTTACCAGCACAAATGTAGGATTTTAAATGCTCTAGTTTTAAGAAAGATAAAGAGATGCTTTGGCTAAGGGTCAAACTGGCATAAAAAATGCAATGTCAGCTCCTTAAATGAAAATGTAAAAAATAGGAAACAAAATGAGCCAAGTTAAATTATGGAAGTGACAACAGGTGAAGTGAGTGTACAAAGAAGAGTGTCTAAACCAGAAACTGTAGAAAGAAGAAAACATATGTCTCACCAACAGTAGGGGTGTTGCCTGCACTAAATGAGGCATTTGAGGACAAGGAAGATGAACTCTCCGCTCGGGCCAATGGTGCAGGAGGTGGAGGGCTGGCATTGGTCTTAGGTGGACTAAACGGTCGAACCTAATAATTCAATAATTTAAATGCATCTCAGTATCACTACTTAGTTACTACTTAGATTGGATTTCTGAAGGTATTTGATGCCATAGTTACGTACAATCTCATTTATGCCTGTAAGCTTTCCGGTAGCAAGCTTGGGTCTGGACGATGGCCGAGGTGGAGGCATCAGTGCTCCAGCTGTCAGAGGGGTGGTGGGTCTGTTGGGCGGGGGCACTGTTGAAAAACAAAAGAGCAATATGGGATCATCAGGGAAACAAACAACATTTAAGACACATCAAATATCATGCAAATCCATAATAAAACACAAACAAACATTCAGTATCAAAAGGTTGGAATGCAAAAAACAATAAACACCAAAAAATGCAAAAAGGGGCAAAATACAAATAGAACAACAATGCAAATTGACACTGAACAGGCAAAATTAAACACCATAACATTCCACGTCAGGCAACATTTCCGCCTCTCGATGCAAAAATTACCATTAAATGATATGTTTGTTGAAGTTGCTGGCTTATCACTAACTCCACAGAAGACATCAATGAAGCCATCATCTCGACTGGGCAAAGCTTTAGCACACGCTTCAGATGATTCGTCTGACAGGAAACGGCTTGACCTGCAAGAGCTGGGGCCTGGGTGCTGGGGCTCCTTCACTGTAGGCCCTGAGCTTTGTCGGGCAGGAGCAAAGCTGTCATTGAAGGCGATCCACTGGCTCTGGGACCAGCACACAGTGGAAAATGCGTCCACGCTCTTCGGTGGGCTGTCGGCCACGGGGCTCTTGATGGGGTCATCTGTGGGCAGTGTGATGGGGGCGCTGCGGGCCCGGGCTGGTGCAGGTTTGAGTACTTGGGAAGGGTCTTCTGGTGAGTCCCAGGGAGAGGAAACAGAGGAGGAAAAGGTGGAGACATCTTTGGGTGGTGGGAGCTTTGCCGGTGGAGGAGAGCTCTTGTGCTGTACTATAGTGTCAGCTGGGTGGAGGTTTGGTGGAGATGGAACGCAACAAATGTGGAGCAAGTAAACGACAAACATTTAGAACAAAATGATGATAACAGTTACATACATGAGACAACTGTACCTTCACTGCAATACACAGGCTTTTAGCTCAGTTAATTGCAACAATGACAATTATTATTTCTCAGAACAAACAAAAATAAAGAGAATTTGCAGTCGAAAGAAAATAATGCAAAGGTTATGTTAGTTAAAGCTTCAACTACAAACATTATATTACAGTGCATTCACATATAAATCAACTGTTTAGAGCTTAACCACACAGCAATTTCTTAATTAGGCTGTGCAATTATTTCAACTTTAATTTAATAAAAATTTGAGATTCAATAGTTGGGGCTTTTTAATCGAGCGATCCACAGTCAGTCTTACGGTAGTAAATGTGCGTGGTTTGGAGCAGAGTTGAGGCTTTGGAAGAAGTCAAATTAAATTCCAATGACTAAGCAAAACAAAAGATCTCATTCATGAAATAATTTTGAAAAATATATTAGTTTTTGATCATTTAAATAATAAAAATACGCACAATCAGAGCAGTCAGTATAAGGATAAGATCATGGGGTTGGCTTGTTTCGCCACTGTGCCATCGATGTATTGAATGTGCATGTAGGCAACAACAAACATGCTGTAGATTTGTGGTAAAGTTGTTTTTTCCACAGAGGTATGGCTTCAGGAAAAAAGCAGAAGCGCAAATAACGATAAGCAACTATTCATTTCCTTTTGAGTGCGGGGTAGCAACTGGTTTGTAACATATTGGGAACATTGTCCGGGATAAAATTAACCTCGGACCTCCCGGACAAGCCCTCATTATGTTACAAACCAGTTGCTAGGCACAAAAGAAAGTAACAGAAACAATGTCATTTAATTTAAGTGGCTTTTATAATAGTAAATGTAAGTAAGTGCAACAAAAAATGGGTATTACATAAGATAAATTTGAAGTTCCCAATCAACATGTTGTGAGTTTTGGCTCAGCCTTTGGGCATATGAAATTTTCTTTCATTTAGCTTCATTCATTTACAGACTCCTTCTTTGTCATTTAGCTCACTGGGAACTTCTAATTTATCTTATGCAATACCAATTTTTTGTTGTACTTCATTACATTTACCTTTATAGTGACTTAATTTAAATTACGTCTTGTTTGTGTTAGGGTTAAACATGCTCAAGTTAGAACTATATTGTACACATGGAACACAGTGCATGAGCAGGAAAATTTACCTGGTGCCTCAGGTAGAAAAACCTCATCATACTCATTTACCATTAAAGATGGAGATGAAGGGTTTGGGTAGAAAAGAGAAGCTAGATCTGACAAAAAGCCAAAATAAAACAAATTTAAAGGTGCATTGTGTAAGTTTTATGTTGGGGGTCCATCATCTGCTTGTTTCAATGGATATGTCGTTGCTCTACCTGGAATGTTCCACAGTGTGACATTAAACAGATTCACCTTAAATGTATTGGATTACAGATGGTTCTATAGCTAAAAAAACACAGTGTGCGGGGGCGCCTCTCCACAGATTGGACCTGATCTGTCTCCATGAAGATAGAAAGGCTTGACACCACGAAGAAAAGCATTTGACGGACCCTCCATCAAAAAGTTACACAATACACACCTTTAACAAATAAGTAAAATAAATGTATTTTTATATACAGAGGAACCTAAATCCCTCCAAAGGCGTTTAATCTGTTGAGCAGACCAGTCTAAGTGTCATGTGTGCGGTTGAAGCTGATAATACACTGTACACAGGGAGATTAAAGCAGCTATAAGCACAGGCCTAATTCCCATCAGTATGAGGCACTTGGTGATGCTCTTTTGACTTTAAAGCTGTGACCTTCGACAGTAATGAGACACTGTTTGACAACATACGTGCTGGTGGGTTTTATAGCCGACCTGCTGACCTTAACTAGGTGCCAATTAACTGTGGATTACGCTTAGCCTAGGCAATGGGTCAGTGCTAATGTCACTCTCTTTAAACCCAGGTGCCATGCGGAAGCCAAAAGAGTCACTAAACTCAACACTTCTGTAAATGAACCATAATCGCCAAAAGAAAAACTAAATGCAACAAAATCACATTAGACATGTTATATTCAAACTAAATATAACACCATATTTATAGCACTGAATTCATGTTGCAAAGTTTGGTAATTCGGTTTCATCCCAAGATATGTAACGTTTCACAATCTGTACCTGTCGTAGATGAGATGGACGAAGAGGAGCCTGCAGCAACATTTGGGCCAAATGGGTCCAAGGATAACAGGTCGTTGTTTGTAAGTCTGATCAAAGAAAAACAAGTAAGGATCAGTGATTAATAGAAAAAATATGTTTAGTTAAAATACTGAAGTTCTTACTCATAGGATGTTGGCACTTTGCTTTTTGCCAATTCATCACCTAAAAGAAACAAAACAGTATTTTAGAAATCATATACATACGTGATTGTAAAAAGAATGTTATATTTTCCAAAAGCCCATCTAAATACTTCCAATCAGAGTTATCCAGAAACCATATTTAAAAAGGAAAATATACTTTGAATTGAATATGAAAAATAAACTGAGGTTACATAAACAGTAAGTCTCAAAGAGTCCGTATTTGCAGTAAGACTCAGGGTATAATTCATGTAAACGCCCTTAAATCTTGCGCAAATACTTTTTTATTTTTTTATTTTAGTGATAACACTTTACAAGAAGGGGCTCAGATAAAAGATCATTCAAATCTATAATTTGTGCCCTTTTCTAAAGTGTTACGATGTGAAAGCAGCAGTTATTCTCAAAATACCAAAACTCAACTCAAATAAAAATGGCTTTTTACCAAACGGTGTAGTGTGCAGTGTGTCAGCCATGTTAGTCAAGGAGCTCCAGCAGTTATGTGAACCATCTCTATACCAAGCGCTCAAAGGAATGTTGCGAATTATTTTCATTGAAGAGGAAGGCAGGGAGTAGACCAATGATGTACTTACCGCGGCCAATCTTTATTGTGGCTCCTGTGTGCCCTATGTGTGTGTAAAGTAAAGTTTACAGCTATCAATTCATGATTTTGTGATTTATAAAGAAAATGGGAAATGTGTAAAAAAAATTACAAACAAATAAAAACAAAAGAAGTGAAAAGTTTGCAGGAGGAAAAGGTAAACCTCAGCATGTAAAGTTACAGATATCTAACTGAGTAATTAGTCCCATTTGTACACGGTTGTGAAATTTCCCTTAAAACAACTCTAGAAAAGAATAATTTATTTTGAGAGGATTTGTTGATTTTGGCGAGGAGAGTGGATTTTTTTCTTATAAAAAAATAGGCTTTTTAGAAACAACCCCAGCCAAGGAAAATGGAGTTGAGAATTTATACAGGCAAGCCCTTTCACAGTCATGGAGTATGACAGCAATATACAAAGGTCAGACAGACAGAGAAAATACTCACTGGACTGGTTCCTCCGCATTTGACCCTGTACAGGAAGCAAAAAAGCAGCTATTAGAGATAATGACCGGTTGAATTCATTGTATGTTGAATGCAGATGCTTAGTCAAAAAAAACTACCAACATATTCCCCATATCACTTCAAAATGTATAACACTGACTGACATAAATGTATAGAATGATAAACATCAATAATTTAAAATCAATCTAAAAATAATTCAATTAAACATATTGTTTCAATATTGTAGTTAACCTTTTCCTTACACGTCATCATGAAATATTATTCCCAGTGGGAACAGAAGTTTTCCTCTTCAAGAGTAAAAATTACACCTTGTCAGCGCATACCAGACATTTAATCTAAGGTGAAAATTTCAGCAGCACAAAACTCAGTTGGGGACAACAAAAACTATTTCCCCAGGACTTTTGCACTTGACTCCATTGAACTGAAGACATAAATCAGCCCCATCTCACAGTTTAACACAATATAAACAAGGTTTACTTTGGGGGGCAACCAGCATAACGGAAAGTTAGAGCATCCATTTCAGTCAAGAATTTATTTATCAGGGGAGAAAGGTTCGAGAGATGTCGGTTTTGTCAGAACAAACAGAAATGGGTTAAAAGAATACGGCAAAACCGTTTAACCACCGCAGCTCTGTGAGGGCCGGAGTTTAGTCCCACAGGCGCTAAGCAGCAAATGGGTTCAATTACGGCTCTGGCTGGCCACACACACTCACAACTTCCATCTCTGTTTCAATAAAGGCACTGGGCTTCAGAAGGGGAGGCAAACAGGAGGAGGAATAAAAGAGAAAAAGACAGAAAAAAGTTAGCTTTGAGCTGGGGAGCTGTGAGGCTGCATGGGGAGGAAGAGGTCTTACAAATAATTTGCACCAGATGACGCTAAATTCGTCACCATCTCTTATGCTTATCCGCAAAAGAATACAAGCGCTTATTATGGCTGCACAAAAAGTGTGCGTCTATAGTTATTATGTTTAGTATTCAATATTTCATCATGCAGCAAATACACAATAAATGCAGCTAAATTCCTGATTCTTGATTTAGTGGTCAATAAAAATTATGACTAATCCAAAAAGTATATTCGGGAAAAACAAACAAAAACAAACAAACAAACAAATATATTTATAAATTGTATTCATGACCATTAAAACAGACATAATAACATAATACAGTATGTGTCCATACAAAAAGCTAAATTCTAATAAATGCTTATGAAGTTGTTACTTTTATTTATTTTATCCCCTTATAACATTGTCAGATTGGTGTTAACAATAGACAAAACGATTGTAAATATGTATGCTTATATTAGTGCAAATGTAGATAATAAGCCATAAATGAAACAAAGTATTCCGGGGTTTTAGGCAAATTAATTTCCCCCAAATTTAAAGTTTTGTTTGTTGTTTTTTTAAGTGAGAACCTTTCCCCATTTTAATTTTTTTTAAAATATATTTTAATTTGAATCTCTTGATCACTATGGCAACCGAGAATCCATGAAAAGAAGAAGTTGATTTGAGAGAGTTGGCCCATGAAGATGCCGTGACAGTGGTTAATGTGCAGTCAGAGAGACGGCTGTGTGATCCTTCACAACACTGAGCATGGCCCCCGACCCCTTTGCAATAAAGCTAACAACAACAGAATGCACAAGCTTCGCACACAAGCAATAGTGACTTTAATCTTTTATGTCACTGGTTGTTGTTGGTTAACACACAATTATATTCATTTTGATCTGGATGAAAGTACAATTTTTCATATTTTTTTATCCATGCTTGGGACTGGCAGAAGAACAATTATCAGCAGGTTAAACAGGTATCTATCGGCATCAGGTCTGCGCGATCTTGTATTTTAACTTTCTTTTTTTATTTATTTAGTTTCACTTTTTCTAACTATGAAGATATTTTTATTTATTTATTTTATTGATTTGTGTTTTTTAACTTAATAAATTAGCAGACACCAAGACATAAAAATGCAGACAAATGTGAATTTAACTGTATACTTTTGCTGACGTTCTAGCACTGCTTCATGGTTTTTCAACAACACTTAACCCATTCTTTGTTGTTGCCAAATGTAATGCCATGGAGGAAAATAAATCTCACATTTTGTTCCATCACTTTCACGTATTATTGAAAATGTGAGTAAATTACAAATATATTATAGAACACATTTTTAACTAGAAACTACTTAACTAGAAGTATAATATAAGAAGGACTTGTAAGGGCTGCTTATACAGTTTATCAGCATGTTCACCATTAGGTTGAACATGCTCCTGTTGCCCTCTAGTGTTACAAAGCTGCAACAGATTTGGGTTACATCTTAATTAAAGCTCATACCGAGGCAGAAGGAGAAAGGATGATGTTTCCAATGGAGGCCTTTAGTTCGTCTATAGTGGCTCGGTTCTGGTGCATGCCGTTGTTTGGTTGAACAGGTTTAATTTCAACATGGAACTTCCGTGGTTCATCCTCATCTTCTGAATCGCTGGATGAATAGAAGGAGTTTTCTTTGGCATGTGATGAAACTGTTAAGAAATATGTGTGTGAACTATATAAAAAAACAAACTATGCACAGAATGCTATTCATCATACAACTCTATATAATGTAATTATAACTTCCAAAAGGATATTGTTTTCATTTTCTTCTGGCCTTATGCAAAAGCCCTCTGCATCAACTTGTGGGACATTCTGAGGAAAAAAAACAACAACATTTGGACATTTGTGGACAGTCCTTTAACTTTTGTAAAATCTCTACTACATACATTTCTGATTATTGTTATTCATACAACAAAACATAAAATAAGGATAATATTTTGTCAATATCACCCAGACTGGAAGTTAAGCTTTTGTTGTGTTGTTTATGGTGTGTGTTGTTTCTAATGTGAGCATGCTTACGGCGTTTTGGATGTCTATGGCTCCATAGTATCCTGGAGGAGCACCGTTGGCAGTGTTCTATCAGCATAAACAAAGCAAGAAAAAATAATAAATCCAGTTGAGGACTTTTTCATCTATAGCCAATACATTCACTGAGAAAAACAAACAAAGTGTGTAACACAAAAAAATTACTCACAGTAGCTTCAACTTCTGTCGACTCTCTA
>KN503479.1:0-46193 GCA_000787155.1 Scartelaos histophorus | reverse complement strand
TACTATGATTGACTCTGATGGCTCTCTACTACTTCTAATTGCCCTTCTCCTTGCACCCATTCCCTCCCAACACAGAAACTGGGCTGTACACATCAGAACATACACTAGTAAAACCATTCATCTCCTGAGTGTCGCAAGGCTTAAAAACACAACCTGCTGTACATGAGCATGTGAACAGCATGGCTTATTACAACATGATCTTGCACAATTTATAAAAACTCTTACCAGGTCTATCTTTGCCCGTTCCTTTAGTTTCCGCCAGTTTTTGTATTAAGCTTTCCACGGATGTATTCTCAATGTTTCTCACAAATTCATTTTGGACCTGAAAAAAAACAACAAAAACAAACTCAAATTTACAGCCAAGTTGAGAGGGACCAGTTATAACAACTAGACATACTATATCTCAAAAAAAATAGTTATGTTGTGTTTGCATTTGCCCTGCTTATTTACTCGTGGTTACTCACTGTTGATACTGTGGTTCTTTTATGATCCTGAGATACTGACAGACAGAGAAGGGTTTTGCATACGAGTAACACAAGCATGTACACATTACATGCATATCTACATGTGTAAGATACACCAACTCCAAGTCCCCCTGTAGCAGTTTACACCAGCAGTGTGTATGTGTGTGTATAGGGGGATGTAATGTTAGTGCTGCAGACAGGCTGTGGTGAGGATCTCCAAACCACACACGCGATCGGTCAGGTGCTGCTGCTGTGAAGGAGGACTCTAATGCAATCAACCTGCATGCCTGCTCGCCTCTCACACTACTCACTACGTATAGGCCCTCTGAGGTTTTACTCACATGCGCACAACATGTCTTTAAGAGCTCCGTTCTCACACAAGCGCTCATTTACACAGACAAACAGCACGCACAGAGACACACATGCACACCTTTAACAGCAGCTCTCTGTACAAAGAAGCAAACAACAACTGCACTTCAAAAACACAGAGCTGCTCCCCACATGCTCCTCTTATTCAAATGCAACTCTTCTTTTATATTTTCAGTTTTTTGTCAGAGATCAGTTTTGCTTTTTGGAAATAAGATATCTAAGTATATCTAAGTATTGGTTAGCAACACAGCTAACAGTAACATTTTTTGTGGCACTTGTGCAATTGTGCACAGATTTGGAAAAAAAATGGAGATTTGAATTCTATGCATTTACATTTGGCTTGAACAAAAAGAAGGGTTAGCATTTTCAGAATAACAAAACACGGATCCGTTATACCCCTGTTGTGGAGCACTGTCGCCCTCTAGAGGCCGCTGAGCATGTACTACAAGAAGACGATGGAAAAACTAATCTGTTACTTAGGGTAACAATATTATAATTTTTTAACCATTTCTTTCTTTGGTTCGAAAATATAAAATAGTTATAGTATTTCCCAGACATAATGTGAATTATTATTGAGGAGAGCATATGCAGTGGACTGGATGAAGGAATGTGTCTGTGTACATTCTCACCTCGCCTAAAAGTGCATGAGTTTCTTCAACTGACTGTGAATATGAATGAATGATCTCCTTCATCTGGAGGATGTGGTTTTCTTCAATGTCCTGGAACTTCTGCTCCACACAAATACAAATGTTTTAAAATGTGTACAGACAGAATAAAGACACAATCCAAACATGGATTCATGATCTTAGTACCTGTGCAGTTTCTGCCATCCTCTGTTCAAATTCGGACTTTGCAGTGGCATATTTTTCAACATATGACTTGTATGTTTCTGTAGCTTTTTTGGCTTTGACACCTGCCTGTAAAAGCATAGATAATTATGATATGAAATGTATAGAAGTTGAGAAAAAAACATTCAAGCAATTAAAAAAGGACTAAAACACACAATATGTTTAATACATGCCAAACCATTGTTTTCCTCCCCAGAAAGTGCACTGAAAAACTGAATTTTGTGACAAAACTTGATGACTCCTCAATTGTAAGTGCCACGTGCATCACTACATGACCAATTTGGCATTTGAGCTGATGGACAACTCAAAGAGTGGTAAAATAATTCATACCTGTGAATAAATGCTAGGAACTTCCTCTTTTCACAGCAACTTTCACAGTTGCAAAATGAGGTACCCAGCTTTAAGTGACTAACCTTGTCTACGTCTCTCTGGGTAGCTCCCTCTTTACGTAGACGTTCCTGATCCAAAGTTTTGGCATTGTAGATCTCCTTGGACTTCTGCAGAGCCTGAGATATGGTCTGGATATTCTGAACAGCTTCTAAAGTGGGTGCAACCTCTTCTTTTGTCTAAAATAAAATAATTAATAAAAATCATCAAGACATTAGTACATTAGTAGACATTAGACCAAGATTCAGGATACAATGTAAATTACATCAAAGTAAAATTGCTGAAGGCATAAAGAATAATAAATCTGCAGTAAACTCAACATTTTATTGTTACCAGCTACAAAATTTGATGCTCTGGGAAATTATAAAATAAAGCACTCAGATCCTACAATCTAGTCTTTGGAATCTGACTATGGACACAGATGACCTCAGGCTCTTCCTTTAATTTCTCTAGACTGTTCATAAAGTGCAGACTTCAAATTGTCTGTGAGAAAGTGGGAGCTTCTCAAATGTTTCTCCCTTGTTGCTGACTTGTGGCACAAACCTTGTGTGCATTTAAAGAGTCTGATCATCACTGCTACGATATCTTTCTGACAAAAATGCATTAGCACAGATACTTTTTTAAAAATGAGTCTGTTGGTTTTACCTTTTTGTGTGCTTTGGCCTGCTCTTCCACATATTTCTGAACTTCTTTTATAAGCTCCTGAAGTTTTCGTACTAGCTCCATATGACATGTAGCCAATTTCTCTGTTGAGGTTTTGAACACATCCCAGACCGGAGCAAATGTCCTGTGTAGATAGAGGATAGTGTGTTAAGTGTATTCATTTACCAAGCTGCATATTAGATCAATATTTTAGTACAAACCCAAGTTGAGAAAAGTTGCCAGCAGATTTTGCAAGTTTGGTCATAGATCTGGCATATGTCTCCTCAATAGTACTCCTTAAAAGAACACATCAAACTTAGTTTTAATGAAAAAAAAAAAAGAAATTCAGAAGAGTGCACCAAAGTGTAGTAATACACTTTTCACAATAACACACCAGCAACTGTTAGTCAAATTAAAGTAACTTAAGTGGGATTTATACTTTTAACTGGTCTGAAAAAAAATAACAATCAGAATTGAACCTAGGCTGTCATAAGAAGTATAAAAAGTATACCATTATCATTAAGACCAAAACTAGTATTCAAATTAGATGCTCATTTTGAATAACTGCAAAAAATCAACAGAGCATGACAGAAGCTACTCTACCATTAGTCTAAAAAAGAAAGTAATAAATGTAATCACCCATTAGTCCAGGAGTGGTCTATGGAAAAGATTTTGATTTAAAAGAAGATTTTTATTGTGACCGTGGTATAAAATAATTATAAAGATTCTGAATTTGAATCATTGTGAGAAAAATGTATTTTGTTACATCTGGATGGGGTCCTGATTTCCTGATTGTATTATTATCAGAAATTGATTCTTACCTTTCCCTAATGAAGTCTGTCAGCTCCTTGGAGGAAATCTGGCCGTGTTTCATGTTATGGTACAGCACATCAAAGCCATTATTTTTTTCACCCTGAAAAATACAAAAGCCTGGATTTGATAAATAAGAAGTACATCATACAGACTTGCATTTGCAGAAAGCAAGCCCTGGCCGACCGCGTTCATCAAGACCATTACTGACAGAAACAGAAGGTCTAACACCACAGCAGTACTGCTGCTGTTGGCACTTTGTTTCCAATTTTAATGATCCCGTAAAATGCAGCCTGCTAAATAATGCAAACACAAGGTTCATGTTTAGAATGTAGTACTTATTTCTAATTAAATGTATAATGTGTAGCTAAATAGTTGTTGTTTTAAGATGAAACTAGCACCTGAAAAAAAAACAACCAAACAAAAAAACCTTGTATGCCTTTACTAAGCACCTTTCACACTTGCTTAATATGGCATCGAGCTTAACAAACAGTAATAAATAAAACTGTGATAACAACAAAAATATTCTAACATGTTCAACTGGCATCTGTATATAGATTTCCCTCAAGTTGTAGGTGGCATTGCATACAAGAATTTCCTCATTCCTGAAACCAAAATTATCCTACACAGAAACTGGGTCAAAAACTCAACTGGTTTGGCTAATTGGCTATGGGTAGGGTTGGGATGCACTGATCTGATACTGGTGTTGGATATTTGTGCCTATACTGAACATTCTGGCTGGACAGGATATCTGCTTCCAAATATCGGTTCACTCAATATCCAGATTTACCATATAAATTGATGTTATGAGACTATTTACTGGTCATACTTGACCCCACTTACTTATAATTGACTTTAATTTAAATTGGACTTATTTGTTTCATTTTAATGGTAAAAATTATGATTAAAAAACTATTATTTGTTCCTGCACGGATATCAGTTACAAGGTATCGACAAATACTTACAGCTGTAGTATCAGTATTGGAACTGAAAAAGCTACATTTGTGCATCCATAGCTATGAGGAAGAGGTTGTTTAGGTGTTTAGGTAAAAGACAAAAGGTCAAGGCAGTAGGGTCACAGTAGAGATCAGAGTAGTAAGATGCCCACAATACGCACATTGACCAAATAATCAAGAAAACACAGATTTCACAACAGGGAAGTGGGAAAACAAAAAAAGAGAACAGTCAGCAGACGGATGTCCTTTCAATGCTTGTGTCTATAAGCAGTGAAATTTCAAAAGAATAAGACCGCAAACATCAGATACCAGGCTGCGGATAAAAAATCTCATGCAAAGAAAACACAAACTAATGTTAATTTTTAATCCTAAACTCTGAATAAGACAATGAGTAGCTCCACTACTCCACTTGTTTAATAATTTACCTTCACAATGGAAAACAGGAGCAAAGTATTATTTAACATGTCACAGTTTTTTAAATAACATGATGGCAATTATGTATAAGACTGAACATATGAAATGAACTTTTGGGTCAGAACTATATTTGCTCTTCTTAATATTCAATCTCAACAATAAGTCTGGACTATTATTATAATTAACATCAGTCTTGGTCATGACAGTTGGGCACATAAGGTATTTTGACAATAAGCAGACATGTAAGGAAACTGTAGTTTATCTAGAAAAACATCTGCCAGACAGAAGCCAGTGGAATCCATTTTTTTTCTGAGAATGCAACAGTTCCAATATCCTGCTGCATGAAACAAATCTGACCTTAATGGGTCACAGTAGAATAAAGGCCTGTCCAAATGCCATTGCATCTGTTGTATAATGCAAGTTGATTAGTGCATATCAATAAAGAATATATATATAATTTAATATTCCCCAACAACGTATTGAAATGTCTTGCTTTGTTGTTGCACCAATCAATAATTTGTGAACAACTGCCAACATATGTTTTCTATTTTTAACAATCTACAGAATCCATATAAGGTTACATTAATTTACAGTGTATTGGGTCAGCAACAACAACAATCTAAACTAATATTACAAATGTTATTACTTCACTATAAGGTTACAGCCAGGGTTGGGTGTAACAGCCCTCATGACATCATAGTGTCTGTTCAAGTCATGTGACCAAAGACGTTGGGCAAGTGTAGTGCAGAGAGCTGTGACCATCCGACAGCGTGCACAGGCTTTGTTTGTATTATAAACATAGTGACTGCGCTTCAAACAGAGATTTTATACTTTCCCACAGATATCTCAAAGTTTCCTGCAGCCTGCAAAAATAAAGTTTCAAATTTGGTTATTTGAAAATTGGAAAGCAACCACAGAAATATGAAATATTGATCTATCTATTTAAGTTGCAATCATTTTACTAACCATGACAATTTAAAGAGAAAAGTGATATTTCAACACAACTGTGATTATTTTACAGTTTTTCTTTCTGAGCAACTCATTAACATGCACAAATTTGCAATAATTGCAGAAATATTTGCTTTACTACAGTATTGTTAACAAATAATGACATTTTTGTTAAAAATTCAATTCTCATGTGTCCCTTCCATGGTGCCTCCATGGCACTATGTTGTCACTTTGGCACAGGCAGGAAAAGGTCAAGCCTGGGGTCCTTTCTTCAGTACAGAAAGTAAACAGTTCTATAGAGGCTCACTGCTGCTACATTCTAACAGAGGTGAGCGTTATCTTTCAGTCACTTTTTATTTTATGTTGATAAAACTCAGGATTGACAAATATATAAACTTTTAAACACTCCAAAACAACTTTTCGGTTTTACACATGTTAAGTATTTTCAGTATTTTACTGAATTATTGTAGCCTAATCATTAAGCCAAATATTTATTCATTGGGCCAATTACTATGGGTCTATTTTAGTTTAGTTACAAGAACTGTCAACTTATTTTTAAATTTAATTTAGAGAGTTATTTATTTTCATTATAAGTAATTTATTTTGGATATCTACGCATGAACACTAAATGTTATAATTTATTGCTCATGCTAACAAAAGTTCTGAGCATTAATAATAATAACTTTATTTTTTAACTCATCATTAATGGTATATTTTGTGTTTTAAAATAATAAATAATGCTGATTTAAAGAAGTTATCAATATTGAAAAGAATCGAAAATAGGGAGTCCAAAATCAAAAGTCGAACTGAATCATGGCTTAAGTGAATCGTCCCATCCATAGTACTTTGTTTTCAGATGTAGCTGAGGGGTAAGACAGAAGGAATAATGCACTCAATATGGGTAAAAAAATTATTTATTATTTTAATTATTTATTTTTATTTAAATGTTGTAGGCCCATGAATTTCTTATTTTTAAAGCTCTATCCATCTTTTAGATTATGAAACTGAAAGGTAGGCTACCTCAGCTGACCTTTGAACTACATCACACACTAGTGGCAATACAGTTACATTCCAATAGTTATCATCTAAGATAATATTTTACATGCTAAGAGGTGTATTTTGAGCTTTTATTTCAACTGCAAACTTTTTCAGAATAGAACAAGGGTTGATTAGGCCTATCACATACCATATATCTAACATTTTATAAGCTGAAAACTCATTTGGCTTAATAAATCCCATATCATTTTATTTATCCTGCTACAGGCCTACATATCATATCTCCTCTATCAAGACCGTGTCTTTTAGGTTTGCCTACGATGATTTGCAGTCAAGTCAAAGTCAAGACATAGATGCCAAGAGTGCATGTGTGACCTGCATACTAAAACAACACATCTTGCCCATCACTGGTTCCTCTTGTGCTCAGAAGCCAGGGCCAAAGTGCAGATATGAGAAACTCCAGAAACACCCGTTTCCCATTATTCCCAGAAAAAAAATTAATTGTGGTGTTTAATTTAGACCTTAAAGTGAATATTGTTTTATACAATTATCCTAACATTTTAAACAGGTACGTGTGTTTGCTGTCTAATAAAACTTTGTGTCAAAGCCATAACATTTGAATGTAACATGAAATCTTTTACAGATTGCATGAAAAGCAGACATTTCTCAGCAGTACTTAGTAGTCTCACTCTACCAGTACTTAGCCAATTTCCCTTAGCTTACATTGGCCATTACAGAAGGCTTGATATTTTGTAAAAGATAAATCCATTATCTTATTGGGTGCATAACACAACTATTTGCATAGCCACGTCAAATACTATCAAGAATATAAACGTTTTACTGACTGCTGTTGTTACCCAGTTATTAATGATACACAAGTGAAATTTAGTTAGCAAAGAATAATCAATAACATTAGCTTTTAGCTTTAGGAGATAATAGTGTTTTAGTGGCTAAAAATCATCTCCTTGTGATCATTCCTCTCACTGAAACTTTGTTACGGAAGAAATAAACGCGTACAGCCCGAGTCAGTGATTGACAATCGAGGCGCCCAATGAAATAGCCAAGACTGATCATAAACATTCCAAGACAGGCTAACTGCACCAATCAGAACGAAGGAGAGGCGGGCCCTGTGAGGTTTCAAGCTTGATGCGTTTAAAGAGGCCCAATCCCCGGGGTGGCAAAATATCAACGGCGAAGGAGAGTAAAGATAGTCGTTTGTCATCAACCGATGGCTCCGGTGAGTTCAACTCACTAAAGCGCCATGCAGAATATAACCATAAATCATACGGCCACATATGGAAGGTGAAAATTCGTCAAATTAAAGCTGACATGAACATGTAAGGAAGGGAGCGCAGAAAGGCAAGAATAAGGAATGGCAAGGGACAAACAGCATAACACCACCTACCCAGAAATTCTCGAGGAAGTAGGGTGTTATCATCTTCTTTTAATCGTTCCCACCACAGCTCCCAAGTTTAATAAAATACAACTTTAAGGCCGTACTTCTTCCACTGTCCTCCTCTTGTTTCTATGATCTGTTCGTTTTCCTCTCCGCTTTCTTCCCCCTCCCCATCGGAGACTCCACCTCCTGTGGCTCCGGCTCAGGGACCCACAGCCCGGACAGCGCCCCTGCTGGCGCTGCAGGGGAAACCTGGTTGGACCAGAGTCAAGTGCCTAGAAAGGGTTCAATGCATAAAAAGCACCGAAATGTTCCGTAGTATGGTGGCTTTTGCTTTAGACAGAGCGAGTTGAGTTAAGGTTGTCCAAGTTATCTTTTGGGAAGATGAAAAAAATGGAAATATATGTTTTTCTTTAAAACTAATGGTATAAATAAATAAATAAATAAATAAATAATTGCTAAATGGCTGACCGGTTTCACCTGTCCTGTTTTATTTTTTACCTTATTTACCATTTTATCCTTATTTTACCAAGTTTTCTATTTCTGAATAGCATAGAATAGAGAATTATAAACATAATTCACAATCATGCAATCTAGAAAAAATAGGCTGAAGTCAGAAAAACTGTACCATCAGGTAAAATGAACCACATGTTTGAGCCAACTAGATCTTTAAATATTCACTCCCAATGTATACAAAGGGTCTCAATTTGTTGCCTCTTCTGTATGTCACCAAAAAGAAAACCATTTGATTTATGTGTGGTGATTATTGTGGTAGGGGTCAAACATCACACTTGCTACATATGTCACATATATGTGACTCATGGGACCCATCTAAACTAGTCTATCTAGCAAACCAAGTTTTTAAAAATGAACATTTTGATGGTGGCTAAATTTACCTTAAAGTCTTCAGACATTAAAAATATAGGCCTCCCTTTATTATTCATGTTGTAAACCGTTTATTTGACAATGTAAAACTTCAAGCAATGGTAACCAGTCACACCCACTACATCATATTACAAATATTACAAAATTACTACAATACAATATAGATTCTTTGCATGATCCAAAATATTTGGTGGCCCCAAAGTATTACTTTTTAAAATTCAGCAGCTTTTTAAAAACAAACTATGTCCATAAAAAGGACATTAGGCTTTTTCATAGAAAAAAAAGACATGTGATCTAATCAAGGCTATTCAATATTAAACATACATATATTATTTTAGACATTTCAGTCTTACTTGGACCTCTAT
The DNA here is from genome assembly GCA_000787155.1 of Scartelaos histophorus. Lineage (NCBI taxonomy): Eukaryota > Metazoa > Chordata > Actinopteri > Gobiiformes > Gobiidae > Scartelaos > Scartelaos histophorus. The sequence goes on along the minus strand of KN503479.1, from coordinate 36,713 downwards.
AAAATACTATGCTTATTTAAACTGACTAAATTTGCATACAAATCAACACCTAAATTGGACATTCTAACAAATCAACAGTATTATTTAGTGCCATTAGTTGAGGTGTAATTACATTTAAAATAACCCACCACAGATCAGTTATTTCCAATACTTTTTTACCTTTTGTTTGCAAATTACAACATATGCCACAGTCATAAAATACTAAATATAAAGTAAAAGGTCTGCTAAAAGATGGCACTAAGTAAAGGATAAAATAAACCAGAATGCCGAGGACAACCTGAGGTAAACACATAGAAACACATATTCAAGTAGAGAAAAACTGACTTAAGTGTGCATATTCCAGCAATCTGCGTAAAATCAAAAAAGTTTAACCCTGCTATTCTTAAATGGTGCTTGCACAAATAACCTAAACTGAACCAAACTTGGTTGTATGCCAGCTGGAATGTGACAGACATAATCAACATTATTAACATTCAAACAGAAACATACATTTGCCTTTGTATTCCATGATGCTCTGTCCTTCCTATTAATATTACTCACAAAGAAATACTGAAGACAGCTGAGGCTGTATGTATTCTACATTATCACATAAACTTAAAGGTTTCTCAAAGGGTTGGCTACAATATTTTAAGCACTTAAGGTGCATATTGTATAATGCATTATTTGCATATTACACTTAAACACTGCCTTTAAACATGGCAGTAAGCACTCTGTCCGGCAGAGAAATATTACTGGCTGGAGAATCATAACTATCTCCATTGCTCATCATGGAAGATATTCAGGCCACATAAACACAAGTAATACAACAGAAAATAAAATTACGAATACAATAGAATAAAAGACGAGGTTTCACAGTTTTCACATATTTTTGGACAGTGTACTTTTCCATATTTGAAGTTTCCCTCCCTTGACTTTTCCCCTCCCATGGGGATTTGAGGGGCCACCAACATGCAAAAGTTACCCCACAAAACACAATTACCAAAACATGTACAGTCATCTTTCAAGTCATGCGTTTTGCAGTAAGTAGACCAAACAAAATAGAAAGCATTAATCTGAAGAGTATTCTTAACTTGGATGGAGAATGTTGCTCTTTCTTGAATGACAGTATTATGGTTTCTATAGAACACCTGTATAGCTGAGTATAAGAGACACTTGAACCATAAAACCAAATGATTCACTCAACACTTCACAGCAGAAATCTGTCATATGTTAGAATGTAAACCCTTTTTTGCTACAATATAATAATTAGCATCAATCTGGAGGCGGTCCAAAACAGACATTCCCAAACTACCAACATAAAATGAGCATGCTGCCTACCAATAAACAAATAAGTTTGTTGAAAAAAGCTGTAGCACATTATTGAGTTTGAACAAAATAAATTAAATTATAATTACTTTCACTATTTTTCAGTACTCGTAAATGTAAATAAAATAATAATTATGTTTGATTGAGGAAAACCATGGTCATGTTTTAATCCAATGCAAATAATCGTAATCGTATTGTGCAATCTAAAACAGCCCAAGCATAGGTACTTCTAAGCTCTACCGCCTCATCCACCTCATCATAGAGGGTCTGGTCCTGTCCTCTCTGCAGCATGCACACCAGCCCCTCTCTCAATTAAAAGGCTGTAAAAGTGAGAAATGTGGTTATTTCAGTCATGTTTAAAGTTCTGTATTAGAGTAAATGTAAAAACAAATACCTTATGATTTGATTGACGCATGCTGCTATTGTAGCTAAACTCCATAAAATGTTGCTAGACGCTCCTTCAGGGGCATGGGGAACTGATCTGAGAAACGCTTCCAGTTCTCTTCTCCGACCTGGTTCTTAAACCCATGAAGAATCTAGTATTGACAAAAACAGCATAGCATTCTAAAATCGAATTACAAAATACTTTTTTCCATCTCAAGATGGATTCAGTATTTAATAAATGTAATCTGGGCTCAACATCATGGGAAACGACAAAGTCAATCAGCATAAATGTTAACAATATAATGCCATAGCATGTCTTTATTGTTCAAATAAATGATTTGTTGTTACCTTATAAAACATGTCTCGAAGATCATCTTTTGGATTTACCCAGGAAGCTACAGCATCGCAGAAGAATATAAAATCCTGTTTGAAATGGAAAGAAACTTTAAAAAAACAGTATAATTATCCTAGTAATCCTTCTTCACTTCTCTCCTCACCTGAACAACACCTCCTGGATTAACACTGATCATAGTGCAAATTCCTCTGAAAGCTGAGTCCTTCTCCTCATTGTCTCTTATATTTCGTAAAGACGTACACCTGAAAGTAGGAATATTTTACGTTTGTTAGAAAAACACAAAAACATGAGAACAAGTTTTTCTCTCTCATGAACTAGAATTTGTTTTAAATAAAAGTGTACACTCTATGTGAACTGTATCATGCGTGTTGGTCAAAACCTAATTTGTAGAGGGCCTAAAAATATTCTGTCTTGGGTTTTACAGGGACAGGCACATGCAGCTGGGTGACTACCAAATGAGAAAGGGAAAATTAATATACTGTTTTTGATTGCAGAAAAATACTGCAGCCTTTCTCTATTGTTGAGCCAGCAGGCATGTGAACCCATGCATTTTTTAAGTAATTTAAACAATTAACAATGACAGAGAAAATAAAAAGCTGAAAGTAAAAAAAAACAAACATTATAACAGTAACGTTACTTGAGCAAATTAATGCAATTCACAAAAGGACTTCTAAAGGACATGGTTAGTCACAAAGTTGGCAGAGATAAAAAAACAAAAAGACAACTCAGTATTTTAGAAGGTGAATTGAGATGCAGAGCAAAAAAGGAGAGGGATAGATGAAAGCAGAAGAAAAATAAATGAAATAAAAATATTGAATAATACACACCAGGGTCTTATAAACTGCTGTAGCATGGGTGCCACCTCTTGAGGACAAACGTAACCAAGACGACCAATTGTTATTGCTAAGGTAACGCAATCACGGGTACACACCACCAAACGCCAACCAAGACATGAGCAATGAGAAGGGGAGGAGAAAATAAAGAAAAAACAAACAACTCAGAGACATAAATCAACAGAATTTGTGTATGATAAACAGAAGAATTCACTAGTGTTGATTAATACAGCTCCATCAGATGTGGGTAAAATGTAAAATATGACACCATAAATAAAACATACAAACACGTTTAAGGGAGAACACTGACAGCTTTGACAGGGCACAGATAAGGGCAGAATGTCCTAAGCAGGAAACATTATAATAATATCAAAATGGGTGGCTATATCACAAAATTACCCGCAAATGATTCTCCCTTAAACTCACAAATGTTAATTTCACAGAAGACATAAATAAATATACATTTTGTTTTCAAAGAAATGGCAAATTACTCCAAGCCAACAACATGGAGGGAGACTAGTATCCAGCACAGCAGGTTCTTATGAGGCAGAGAGGAGGGAGGACCTAAGTTTAAAAGACACAAAACTATGCAACATTCTCATTAACATACAGGCATTTATGAACAATCCAATGACACATGCAGGAAGCAGATGGTATGCTCATTAGTGTAAAGTTCAGTGCAGGATTAGTTTATCACATAGAGTAAATGACATACAAATTAATTAATCTTTGGACAAACCCACTTTGTATAGTGGTATTACATCACAGACCTCTTGAAATTTAGGTCAAAATCGATAATAGTGTTAATCCTAATGTTTAAGTGTAACATGTTAAAAATAAGTTCTGATTGGCTTCATCTAAATTACACAATAAGATACAATATAGAAATGATCAGTATATTGTAATCAGAAGTTCTGCCAAGATCCTGCATCAAACAATCCCATTCTTAAACCACATTTAACACCTATAGGCAAATAGGCATTCACATTTATAGTACAGTAAATACAAGCAACATATAAACTGACAGCAAACAAACAAGAAAACATTTAAAATCTTCTACTATTTTTTATTGTAATAAGTAATACGGTTGATTAAGCCTAAGTGGTGACTTATTTAGAACTGACTAACTTTATGATTATTTTTTTGGTCATATTAATAAGTAATTGTGAATTACTCTGAACTACTGGTATGTTTCACTCACCAAGCATTCTACTCAAAAGGCCATTTCCAAGACTGCACTAGCATCATTGGTTTCGAGATCTTAACAACAGAGTCCTTTCTTGGATTACACGTCCCACACCCAAGAAGTGAATAAGTAGTAGCAAAATTATTAATCATTGTACAGAGAAACTAGAAAAACCCGAAAGACTGCAGGTTTGGAAAGGCCTTGAGGACAAAGTTGAGATCAGAACAAGCACTGTGAATGTGGTGTGACCTGATAAATATAAACTATGTTCTTAATAAATAGCTGTCTAAGAACTACCACCAACGGGTACCTGTATTTTCCAGTAGTGTCTTTGGAGTATTGGGCCTGTTAATGATCTCCACCAGCTGATGCAGCACCATGGCAATGTATGGCTGCATCTCAGGTCCTTTGGGTTTGGAAAGAGATTAAAAATGATGGCGCCAGACGTACTGTGGGTGAAACTATGAAGCGATCGATACATAGTATTATCTGCGTAGTGGATCTTTAACTCACCCATTTGAATGGCTATTTCTCCTATTGCCCATGTTGCATTATTGCAAACGGAAATTAATTCTGGATTTAGGTTTCGACCAAGTATAGGCATAAAATCAGCTGAAAAACACAATATTTTGTGAGTTTAAAAATAAATGATGTGATTTTGAGGGTTCAGAAGACTTTCTTCAAACATACCAATACATGATTTGACATGCTGGAAACACGCTTTTGTCAAATCTCCTAGTAAAGCAAAAGAACTCTGACGAACCTCTGGCATTTTGTCCTAAAACAAGAAACAAAAACTTTATTATGATTAAAAACATGTAAATTACAAAGTGATATCTTACCTGCATACACTGGAACATGAGTGTGAGAATGTTGCTACGGGCAACCAAGTGCTCTATGGTTCCACCCAAGCCCTCGGCCAGACCACTGAGAAGATCTAAAGCCACAATCATAAAGTCCTTATCAGGAGGTTCATACTGGTCCGGCTGGGACTGGTGAAGCTGGTGAATAAAGACATGATCAGGAAAAAACACGCACTAGAAACTGCTGTTGTTCCACTCTCATAATTACATACAGTGTGTTATTATAGAGGAGGTATATTAAAAAACAACTGAAAGGTTTTGCACAAGCAGCCCTCTCTCCCCTGAGTTACAGCTGTCTATGTCACAGTATTAGGCCAAAAACTAGAGCCAAAATCTAGACCCCGTCAGGAGGTGAAAACTATTTCTTTATTTATTCATTGAAAGTAAAAAATGTTTTAAATTTACTAGAATACCAAACAATATTTATAACCTACAATTCAGTTTTAGTAGATTGCATACTGTTCTGTGTCAATGATCTACTGTGCTTTTTTTCAAACTGTCTACTTCTCTGCAATTTAAATGTACTTTTAATTTAATACATTTAATTATTGTACATGTTTTTGCATTTAGTATTTAATGGTGGTGACAGCAAGTTCAGAAAGGTGAGTGCTTACAATGGCTTGTGCGAGAGTCTTCTGGACGAGGTTAACACAGCGTTGGTATACAGGCTCACAGTATGGCAGGAAACCACTTTGAAGGGCAGTGGCGATGGAGGACAGACACTGGAAAAGATATTAGTATGCATTTATATACACTTTTTGGAACACAGATCCTAACAATGTTTTGAGCTGTGGACATTTTGACTATTTAGCCATTTATACTGGGCTGTTCTAAACCAAATAATAAAGGCACAGCACTGTGCTATGTAAGAAACTTACTTCTAATAATGGGAAAAGATCTTTGTCTTCATCTTTAAGCTCGTTCCACTTCTGAATCAGTGGAGGCATCAGCATCTGAATGTATTCCTGATGCAGATAATATAGTAGAGATGTAATTTACACTACACTTACACTGCAAGCAGAGGGTGTGATCAGAGAATATAAATGTACCTCTTTATTGAGATGGTGACCAACTGAATCTGCGAGTGTCCCTATGGCATCATACAGGATAAGCAGATTCTTATGTTGATATTTGCTGAAGGCAAACACTAATGTGTCCAAGATGAATGCCAGGTAAGGTACTAATTCTGTGCATGCCTCCTCTTCCAAAGTTGCAAAGGCACTGTTTTAGGAAGTTGGATGGGTCAGGAACAATACAGTTAAAATTATTGTGTAAAAAGTATTTTACTCACCTACAAGCAGCCTCCTGAACACGCTTGTTGCTGTCTAAAATTCTTTGAAGAAGCTCTGTCATTAGAGGCTTTAGGTAAGTATCTGGAGGTTGGCTTACAACCCAGTGAGCGTAGCGGCTGAGGGTCCAACAGGTGATAGACCGTACTAACGCCTTCTTATCAGACAGAAACTGGATGAGGTGAGGTATGAGCTCAGGCAAATATGGAATCATGCCCTGCATACAACCTAGATGTAGCAGAAACAAATCAATGGAGGATTTTTTTTTATATACATATTATATATTGCCTTATTATACCTTCAGCTATAGCACCAAGAACCAAAATTCCAGACTCTTTGACTATCCAGTCTGAGTGGAAAAGAAGTTCCTTGAGTAGAGGCAGAAGGTGCACCAAAAGCTCTTCCCTGAACACATTGGCTAACACGTCCAAGGCTGCAGCTGAACATTTTCCTGCCGGTTGGAAAGACAGAGACATGCACAAAAGATATGTGCAGACAAACATCATACAGACAACATAACAAGACAGCTAATCAATGCATTGTACAATGTCCACTTGTGTCTAAGCAGAATAGCTGAGCCATCTCAGTTTGCTCCAAAAGAATACTCACGCAGGTTCCAGTCTGAGATGGTGTCATCAAGTTCATCTTCATCATCATCCTCATCCTCAATAATCTCACCCTCATGGCGCTGGGCCACTGTGCGAGAGCGGTGAAAGCGTGGTCTGATGTCCTGCTCATTGTCAGGTATTGCCTCATCTTCCTCTATGTCTCCCTGTGCCCATAAACAAGAATATCCTCAAACTCTTATAGGCTGCTGTGGTGTGACAGCATGTAAGTCCAACAGGTAGAACTGACCTTGAGTAAGATAATGTCAATCTCAGAGTACTTCATCCCATTAACAAGCACTGGAGTAAGTCTATAATTAAAAAAAGACACATCAAAAAGACACATTAATCATTGTATTCACAGAGCATACCTTTGTAATTAGTCCTTCTGTAATGCTGAGGTATAAAAATATTATTCACTGCTGTGGTCCTGAGTGAGTGAATGTCGAGGCTGCCATAAATCATGTTAACATCAACTCAGCTCTAGGGTTTGGTTACTCACTGTGAGAGGTGTCCACAAAGTACATCTTTGCAGACTGGCTGCTCTGCCAAAGTCAACCAGAATTCACAGGCCTCCAAGGCTACATTTTCATCTGGATCTTGAGTCCTTTGTAGCATGTACTGTAAGATGTTTTATTCACATTAATGTAAAATTAGAAGCATCTTTGAAGACACTAAGAAAAGTCCTTTACCTCAATTATGTTGTGCATATGTGGAAGAAGTCGGTCAAGGCGAACCTCTAATAACATTACAAGAGCTCTACAAACATTTTTCCTCACTTCTGGCTCCTCGTCTGCTGCTAGTGCAAACAAATTCTATGGAGAAAGCGCACAAACAGTGAACACAAACTCATCATTAATAATATGTACATTTGTGTGACTTGCCTCAATGAAAGGATCAATATGCAGCATAAGAGCCTGTGTTCTGCAGATAATGAACTGATTTACACAGGCAATAGCATGGGACCTGCAACACAAAAGAATATGTTATGCTCACATGCGCCAGTTGTAATGAATAAGGACTCTGTCAGCATTCTGCCCCTGGTTAACAAACCAAACAGAGAGGTTTCATTTCTTTAACAACTAGATCAATAACAGATCAGTGACATCTGCAGATATTTAGTTTTACATGGGAAAACTGGAAATTAGAAAAAATGTATCACCTAATTTTAGGACTGTTGTGCCTGAAGAATTGCAGAAACTTTGGGATCAAAATATTAAGTGGCCGATCAAGCATATCACTGTCTAGGATCTCGGCAGAGTCTTCACAGATTTTCTGTAGGGCTCCAAATGCTCCCTGGCAAAGAAGAAAGGAGAGGGAACATAAAATCACAATATCAGCAGACACAGCCTTTAAAAAGAACTGCATATTGGCCAAGGTTTAAGTTTGCTTTTTGAGTCTCTTTTGCGTGTATAGTATTCCTGATCATGTGCTGGGTGTCTGACTAGTATGCATGGACATGAAGAGCTGCAGGCATCAGCCCACAAAGATCCACTCTGAGAAGCAGATCCAAAAATATAGCACAGCATCCACACCATTGCTGTCTGAAACACGTTGCCATGGAAACACATTGGCAGCGAATACATTAATAACTGTATAAACTGTGAAGAAATGGGACTGAACATTGGAGTCAAGGTCATGGGCACGGGAAAAATACCCCAGCCAATTCATTATATTAATATTGTTATTTTCTTGCCATTGATTACAACATGAAGGATATAATAATACTAAAACGCTAGAGGGCTGTGAGTCAGTGTGATCATCAAAGGAAGCAAGCAATGTCCTCCTGACCTCCAAACAGACACAAGTTTATATTTCCGTGTGACAAAAATAGAATGAAAGTGGTCAGAAAAACTCCAAAATAAACATCAATCTACAAGTCAATATGACTAAAAATAACAGAGGACAGGCAAATCCACATACAAAGAAATGATCTGAATAGCTCAGACATTTGCTATGTTAGACATGTGATTTATGCTGTGAGTAACATTAAGCTTGACCCTGACACCAACTAAAAAACTGCTGCCATCACACAAAAACTATATAAAGCTATCCACCGACATTACACTTGGCATCCCAGGCACCTGCTTGTGTCTTTTAATAGTGTTCAGAGGGAGGGGTACAGTGTAATGGAAAGATGACCATTTTGGCATCTGCTGCTGCTACAGTACAACATATCAGCAGTTGGGAAAGCAGGAAATGAAATATAGGCATTACAAAATGTGCATACATAAAGTAAGACATTTTCACAGAATTTTTCACAGCAGAATATTCCACAGATGCAAATGCATCCCAAACAAACCCCAACACTGCCACTTTCAGAAACTGCTCAGTGTTAGGCCTAAAACATCAACACATACATGACCCTAGACAGAAAGCAGCTGACCTAAATCTCAATTTCTCAATGAGCTTTCAATGCAGGTCTAGTTTGGGGTACAACAGAGGAAGATTTTGCATTAAGCACTTTTCCTTTTAATAAAAATCACAGTGTCAGAGAGTTCATGCCTGCATGCACCATGTGAGTGTTTATGTTATGCATAAACATAACCACAAGTACAACAAGTACAAGTACAACAACTTGTACAACTACTGTGGCTAAAGTGTTCTACTTTTTTTTCCCAGACATGCCCTACAGGAATAAATATGGAGGAAAACCTGATAACATATTGTCAAATGACACAACTTTGTGTAAATAATTTACATTAACCTTCACCAATGTTTATACCCCAGGTATAAGTTATGGGAATGGTATATAGTGTGTTATGTTCTTACCTCACATGTATTATAGTCTTCAGAATCCAAAAGCAAGCAGAGTTTGGGGAGAAGTTCTGGCCAGTTTTGGAGCTCACCCTTAGAGGCAATAGTGGTGATGAGGATACCTTCAGAGAAAAGTATACAGTTTATACAGTTTGTGTTTCATTTGCCATGGAAAATCAGTAGATTATAGTCACAGAACATAGGATAAAGTTTAAATAAGACTCACCTACAGTGGCCCGGATGAGGGGAGATGAATCACCAATGTTTTGAAGACATTCACTTTTGATAAAATCAGATACACCATTGGGAAAATTCTGATAATGAGCTTTTACATTGTTTTTCAGAATAAGTCCACTGAGAGAACGTGTTGGTTCATCTTTGAAGGGAAAAAGAAAATAAATTAAGGCACAAAGTGCTACTACATTGCAAATACAACCATCTACACTACTACAAAAGCAGAACAGAAACAGGCTTAGAATGACCTATATTCTATTTAGTGAATCATGTGTCTGACCAAAGTGCCATTCAGTCTAATTGGATCTGATATGTTGCAACATTAAATCATCAGTATCAGCGGGAAAGCAAATGACTTAATAGGTCATCAGACCAAATTATGGACCTACCTTCTGTTTTGAGCTTTGTCAGGACAAATATTAAATAGTTGTTGAAGTCTGGATACTGATTCAATTGTTCTAATCTCTGTGGAATATGTTGAGGATACAACACACAACACCAAGAAGCATTGATGAACAAGTATGTTTTGAAATATTTTGTTTGTCATTCGTCTATTCTTTCCAAATTATTCTTTTTTTCTGTCAAATCAAACACTTATGCTGCTGTTTTGTGCTATGTGTTTTAAAAACGCAGTCTTAGTTTGGTGGCCTACTGGTGTTTCCTTAGAACGACATTGCTATTACACCTGCATGACAGCGAAAACCTAGATGGGACTATGGCCAGCCTGTTGAGTCCGCTATTTTAACACACAACACACACTTAGGACCGGGCTGTGGTGTTAAGATAAAGGATACTTGCTGGACGGATCTCTGTATGGACGTGTCAGGAGACTGTGACTCCTTTAGAAGCTGGAGGATCTGCTGGAGTCCTTGTTGGTCTGGCTTCCACTGACACTCCATCTTAATCTGCGGCAGTGTACAAAGAAATAGCGTTAAATCTAATGGCAGCACAGCAGAAGAAAACGTCATGTTAGCGAGGCTCAGAGATGACTCAGCCAGAGCGCAGAGCACGAACCTCAGGAGGCTTTCCCTCGTCTTCTACAAACCCCGTGTGACTTTCTGATCTAATGTCACCGTACGTCTGGCTTTTCGGACATGGGCCTGCTGGATCTGGACATCCGCTCCCGATAGAGCTCAAAGGCTGCCAAGCAGCGAGCTACAGGAGGGTCTGTGGAGCGGCGTCGCTCTGACGCTGCCCCCCCTGCCCGCGCTGCACTGCGCGGTCCTAGCGCCAGACAGGTTTAGCTCTGCACACGCACAAGCCTTTGTAAAATACAATGCGCCAGAGAGTATGGTATGGTATGGTATGGTATGGTATGGTATGGTATGGAAAGAAAGGTAACAAAACACACAGAGTATGAAAACAAATACACATTAAATATTGTTAGAAATTACAGAGATAAAGTGGCATTTGCCGGTAAAAATGGTGAATAGAGGTCATTTGGAACCTTTTCTAGTGTAAAAGAATAATTAAACAACTATACCACATACATATACATGCGTATATTTTTAGCCTGCCTGCTTGGTTTTGCAGGAAATAAGCAAGTCTCAACTCAACCTTCTCCATGCTTATTAAGTGGAGGAGCAGCAGGTCCACTCCCAGCTCCAGCCACCCCTGGGGCAGAGAGTTTGTCACTTTAATTTATGCTGGTTATTTGGGTTTGAATAGACTTTAAAAAGGATCCTAATAAGACAAGGCTGTGCATTATGGATTTAAAAAATATTAAAAATGTGTACAAATATTTGTAGTTATTAAGTCACAATTCGTTTCTTCAAGCAACAGTGATCAAAAGTATTGTGAGTACAGTTTAGAAAATGTAAGACATATTGGACGTTTTTCAGAGAAACCATTGAGTTTATGACCAGCAGATGGCAGTAAAGCCTCCGCAGTGTGGCTCACGGGCGGAAGTCAGCGCTGCCTCAGTGAGACCAGAACACCTCTCAACATACGGCCACACTGGGCTATTTTTACATCAATCCGACCAGGTTTGCTTTGTCGCGAAAGTAATTTTTTGTCTGTTGCTTTGTGTTTCTACTTCCGTGCGAATATACGACACAAGGACTAGAAGCAACAGAAAGACGACTTGAGTTGTGATCACAGCCCAGCTTCCAAGAAAAACATCCCTAAAAAGATCTCCCCTTTCTTATTCTGCCCTTTGAAGAATGAGCTTTCTTTTGTAAGTGCACTTTGTTGGGTTGATACTTTTATTGTCTTGTTCTTTGTTAAAACTAACAAATGGACCACACAGCTGGCAAATGCTAACATTAGCTTCTGCTGTCGATTGCGGCTACTTCCTGGCCACTTGACTGGTATTTATTTCATAATATGTCTTTTTTTTGCTCTAAAATGTACATGTTTACTGTCTGCGTAGTTCCCTCTTCACAGATCTGACCTGTAACTTTGTCTTATGGCGTCACTTACTTTTCCCAATGGCGATAGATAAGCTTAACACTGTGGAACATTACAGGCAAAGCAATAACATCTCCATGGAGACAAGCTGGTGGTTGAAACTTTTCCAGAAAAGTTACACATTGTACCTTTTTAAAGGGAAGCAAGTGCAGGCTATCAATTTTACTTTGAATGCATCTTAGCATCAATGAAATATAAATACCCATTAAATATTCCAAATAAACTCCACGATTGAAAAACAGTGTTATTTCAATTTAGTTAAACTCTGTTATGACACAATCATAAAGTATAATAATGGCATCATTATAAACGCTGTAGATGTTTTCTCTTCTTAGACAAACGCGCTGTTAATTACTGCTTTTCCTTCAACATTTGTTACTCACAGTGGAAACCGCTCATCCAAGACATTCAAGCCCAAGAAGAATATCCCGGAGGGTTCCCATCAGTATGAGCTGTTGAAACATGCTGAGGCAACGCTGGGGAGTGGAAACCTGCGCATGGCAGTGATGTTGCCCGAGGGTGAAGACTTGAACGAGTGGGTCGCAGTCAACAGTAAGAATGATTGTGCCTTTGAATGTATTTGAACAAGCATTTTTATATTTTTAATACAACAAATGTTGTTTTTATGTGAGTTGTTTTTGTGCTTGGTTTAAAGAAAATCTTCCTGACACTGTGGTATTAACTCGTGATAGATAGTGTATAGAATTATGTAAAGAACAGATGCTGCAAACTCAGTTTTTGTTTGTTTTCAGCTGTGGATTTCTTCAACCAGATAAACATGCTTTATGGGACTGTCACAGATTTCTGTACAGAGGAGAGCTGTCCAGTCATGTCTGCTGGCCCCAAGTAAGTTGAAACTTAAGACCATATATATGAAAGGACATAGCTGAAGTGTGAGTGGAGGCTCTTCCGGCTTGTTCTGACTCTGGATTCAATTGTCTTACATTAGGATCTTCGCTCTTCTCTCTACCTGCTGCTGTGGCCTCGTCATCTTGGTCTTAAAATGTTCTTACCCTCTACATGATCCTGATTTTTTTCCGCTATTTTGTCGGTCAAAATAAATCCTATTCATAACATAGAGACTGGCTCCAGATTCGCTCCTGTAGCCATGAGCATCGCAAGCCTCATTTGAGCTATGGGTGACATCATACTCGCTTAGTCTACTTCTTTTATACAATCTATGGTCGTGTGTGTTTTAAAATGCTAGTATGTCTCATTTTCTAAAGTTTCTTGGTGCAGTTTACTTCACAAGTTTCCCACTTCAATTCCATTCTTTATATGCACTTAGTTTGTGCTTCACAGTACTAAGTGGGGTCCTATGTTAGTAGCACAAAACCTATGATGCCCATGAGTGTGGTGACGTTACATCTCCTCTGTTTTTAATCTGTTTGTTCTAGGTATGAGTATCACTGGGCTGATGGAACCAACATCAAGAAGCCAATAAAATGCTCTGCTCCAAAATACATAGATTACCTCATGACCTGGGTCCAAGACCAACTTGACGACGAGACACTTTTCCCTTCGAAGATAGGTAAGGCTACTGGAAAGGTGTAGTTTTTCTTTAGAAAATAACTACTGTGGAAATTCAAATATATATTTGTTTTTGCCAAGTGTTATAATGGACATTTTAACAGATAGATAGAGGCGAGGCCTCTTTTTAAATTAAACGGCTAATGAAGTATTTCGTTTTATTTTAAAGGTGTTCCTTTTAAGCGTAACTTTATAACTGTGGCAAAGACCATCCTGAAGCGCCTGTTCCGGGTGTATGCTCACATCTACCACCAGCACTTTGACTCCGTCATGCAACTGCAGGAAGAAGCCCACCTAAACACCTCATTCAAACACTTTATCTTTTTTGTTCAGGTAAATCTACATGCATCATATTTATGTTCTCTCAATATTACCTAATGACATCAGTGTATCAGCCTGTCTTGTGTTTTTTTAGGAGTTCAACCTCATCGACAGGAAAGAGCTGGCTCCACTACAAGAGCTGATTGAAAAACTGACAACCAAGGATAGATAAACATATGTACTTTTTTTTTTAATCTAACTGGTTTTCTTGTTTTGCACAGATACCCCTTAACCCTGGTTGTATGGATGCAGTATAACATTTCCATTTGGGGAAATGTTTAACACAAGGCCAAGGGTGTAGGGGGATTTATTAAGGGTTATGCACCAGGGGAGTCTATCAGGGATTATAGTTATCCAAGCTGTATTGAAACAGAATACTAAAAAATAATGGAGAAACATTAATTTTGCCATAGACCTGAACACTATCATTTTTTTATATCAGACCACATTTAAGAAAGTGCATTGGTGCAGATTCAGTTGCCCCTAACTGTCAATAAGTGCCTAGCATGGCTCACATTCGCTGTATCTAATAACCAAAAACTCAGAACTGAAGATGTTTAAAATTGATACAATTTTCTAATTGGCAATACATAAAACTTTACATATTTTCCCAAGAACTTAAAATGAAGTAAATGTACTTGTGCATTTGTGTTTTGATACCACTTTTCCCTAAATTTGTTGATTATAACAGACATTGAATTAAGTGTGCAAATATTAATAGATGAATGTGACATATGAGGCTAGAGAAGGGCAGTTGATGCATGGGGGAGGTTACATTATATTAAAAGGGAGGCAATATGAGCCTTCTTCTACACAAAAGGTCAAAAGACTCAAAAATAGACATATTTTTACCTCCCAACACTACAAGAAAATATATACAGAGTCATGTAACCATGTATCAAGAAAAATAAACTAATGCTTACTCTAAAGCAGTGGTGTTTAGAACAGGCCCTAACAGAATTTGTATAACATCAAAGATGATTATGCTGATATCTCTAGTCAGAAAGCACTTTTACCTAATGTCCTAATTTAATTGAATGTTTATTCTGCATAGGCTATATTCTGAGACTGACCCTTGTTTTCCTTTGTGTTCCCTATAAGAATGTTTAATTTAACTTGGCTAATGGGTCTAAGAACAGTTTCTTGGGTCTGTGACTGTATTTTAAACAGCAAAAGTGTGTTATTTCTTGCTTAAACAATACTATGCAAAATTGGACATGACACTAAAAGATCCTTGGTTCACTTGTTTATGCTAAAAGCCTTTTTTAACATTTGAGTGAGTGTAGGATGGCTTTTCTTTGAATAATATTTTGTACACATCATCAAGGGTTTCTTTAAAACATTGAGCATGAAGTTGAATGCTTTTGCTGGGTAGATGCTGCTGCCACTTTCTTTTGGAGATTACATACTTTTATGAATGTTATTGCTTACCCAATATCCAAATTGTGTCATTCAAGCGTCTCACTATATCCTGTTCTCTAATTTTCTTATAATCCTATCTGCAAGGTTTGTAAATATGGCTTAGTAAAACTTTTCAATTACTAGATTTAATTATGCTGTTGACAAGACAAATAAAAGTGGTCTTGACTTGAGAGATCCTTGGCTCATTACTTGAGTGATGGGTCTTTTATGCATCCATGGGGGGCTTTAGAGAGAAGCCCATTGTGGCAAACCATGAATGAGGCAAACAGCCCAGCCTGCTATACGTGGGAGGAGTTACTTTGCAAAGCACCGGTGCGTCACTTCCGGTTTGGTGCCGTTGCCGCCAAACTTTAAACGAGCTGGCGGGCGCGCGACACTCGACACTCTGCGTTTATCTCGGTCTCCGCGCGTTTCTTTTCAAGGAAAACTCATTTTCATCAAAATGTCTTTTACACCGAAAAGATCCCGCTCTGAAAATTTGGATGATTCAATGGAAAAAAGAATAAAGCGAATCTCAATCGAGGGAAATATTGGTAAGTTTGAAATGATGATCTACCATTATAACTTAAAATGCGTTTGCGTGTTATATTGACACGTTTAATTATTAAAGTGACAGCTATACTGTACGTAAAGGTGCACGTAATCGCGTGTCTTTGAGGGTTTATTGTAAAATCTCGTTGCTCCTTAATGCAACACATTTGGGGAATTCGTCTGAAGAGCGTTTGACCGGGGAAAGTAGTAGGACATTACTATTACACCTGCGTGCTTTTCCTAAATGAAGGATCTCTCTTTGTGCACAGCGGCGGGCAAATCTACATTTGTGCGCCTTTTGGAGCAAGAGAACTCGGACTGGGAAGTGGTGCCAGAACCTATCGCCAGGTGGTGCAATGTTCAAACCAATGGCAGTGACTTTGAGGTACAGTCCAGATTTTATAAGTGTTTAGACCTTCATTCTTACATCTTTCCAACTCTTGGACAAGACTGTTCAGATTTGCTAAGTAAGTCCTGATAGTCCATCTTCACAAACTGACAACTGTCTGGGTGCTCTTTTGGTGTGCAGCTGCAATCTGAAAATATATTTGCACTTGTGACACCATTCATACCCCGGAGCAACAGATGGTCCCAGGCTAGATAAAATGAACATACCATTCCTGGGAAAACACTCTCTGCATCAACTATTGGAGGAAACGTCTCCAGAGACAATTTTTTATGCAATTTTGTGTAGGCTGCTCTCATAATATCCTGATATATATTTGAGTAAAAATAAAGTAAAGATGACCAACATTTTAAACAATTGTTTACTAGAATAAAGGGCTTTGGTGCAGGCTGCTGTAAAAGTACAGCACACTGTGTGAAGTACATTTTATTGTTGGCTTACATGTCATTACACTGCTGAGTAATGTGGCATTTATCATAATCAGGATGCTGATTAATGACAAGTTTGCAATTTCAAAGTAACTTATCATCCTGTAGTCTTGAACCTGTTAACTTGGTTGAACAATATGAGAATAAAATAAAATAAAAGTCAATTCAATTAGGAATTGACTAGATTTTAAATATGCTTTAAACATTAGATTCATTATTTAATTTACTTCAAAATGTAATTACATCCATCTAAATTGGGATTAAACTGCATATTGTGCTGCCCTTTCCTACAATATGTCCAAAATTATGTATTTTATTGATTTTAACATTTCATGGCTTTATGGCATAACGATACCCACTGTGTGTAAATAAATATTACACTGTTTTCTTCATTTTAGGCTCAGTAATAATACTAGAATACATATGGAGCAGGAAATGTGGGCATGTTTGTATATTTACATTAAATAATGTGACTAAAGTAATAACTGTGTTTTTAGGAACTGAGCACTTCTCAGAGAAGTGGAGGTAACGTGTTGCAGCTCATGTACGAGAAGCCGGAGAGGTGGGCCTACACCTTCCAGAGCTATGCCTGCATCAGCCGAGTCCGAGCCCAGATCCGATCAGCCAATGGGAAGCTCAGAGATGCTGAGAATCCTGTCCAGTTTTTTGAGCGGTCTATCTACAGTGACCGGTACCAACAGTAATAAAATGCAAGAAATATGAGACCTGACACAACTGATTTATAACACTGGATTTGTTTTCTGTGTGTTCTTGCTCTTGATGTAGGTACATCTTTGCGTCTAACCTTTATGAGAGTGAGTGTATGAATGATACAGAATGGTCCGTCTACCAGGACTGGCACAGCTGGCTTCATAGTCAGTTTGGCAAACACATAGAATTAGACGGGATTGTGTACCTCAGAGCATCTCCAGAGGTTTTATAACATGACTTCTTGTTGATCTATTTTTGATTGCCCTATAGCCAATCATTGATTTAAAAAAAAAATAAATGTTTTTTGGTTTATTTTTTTATGCAGAAATGCTTGGAACGATTACATTTAAGAGGCAGAGAGGAGGAGCAAGAAATCCCTCTGGAGTATTTGGAGAAGCTTCACTTTAAACATGAGAGCTGGCTCCAGCACAAGACCATGAGGTTAACACATTTTCCACAGACACATATTCAGATGAAACCGTTTTCTAACTGGGCTTTTATATCTGTTATATTGACAGTATGGAGTTTGAGTATCTCAGAGATGTGCCCGTTTTGACAGTTGATGTCAATGAAGACTTCAAGGGTAATAAAAACAAAGGTGCAGACATGATTGAGAAGGTGAGACAAACAGTTTAAGAGCTACATTCCCCTATTTTCTTTCTGAGTAATATTTTGTAAGTGACTCTGGGTAACGATGGTGTTTTTGTCATTCCAGGTGAAGGAGTTCTTGAACACGCTGTAGATCAGATATTGTCACTTTATCGCTTTTATGTTTTACTTGGAGATATTCCAGAAGGGGTTTTTAAACACATTTTTCTTATCAATTTTACTAAAATTGTATGTAGATTATTGTTGTATTTATGATAAATTACACAACCATGTGAACAAAATTGTAAATATTTTCTCAAAGCTTATTAAATCTTTTCATCTTTTCTACATACCCTACTATGGGGTACTACGATATGTACTGTAATAGATAATATCTCTTACAAATAACATTGTTTTAATGGTAAGACAAGCACTTAAAATGCATATGTTCTTTTAACTGAAATGAAAATATGCAATTAAAAAATATATATATACAATTATGTTTTTGTTAAATATTGCTAACAATACATTTGAAATAATATAATCAAATTTCATATTAAGTAATTGATGGTTAAGGTTAATACATTTTACTTATGACAAGAATTGTAGCAAGTATAATTAACCCCATCAGCAAAACATCACCTATCCTATCACAAATTATTATACAATAAATTACACAAAAATACGATTACATTACATTACATTAAATTATTATTATTGAGGCAAACAGATTTTGGACTTGTAGAGTGAAGTTGTGAATAATAAAGAGCAATGTTTGTGTCAGGAGGAGTTTGTGACCTCCACCCTCCGTGGCGTCACAGGAGGAGGGATGGTGCTTTAAATATGGAAAAAAGACACGCTGCGCTCGTAGTCTTCACACTTTGAGAAGAAATGTCGATCAGATGTTTCTTCAACACAAGTTTATATCGGGTGGCACATTATGAGGCTTGTGTGCTACACTTTCAGGTTCATTTTTAGAGTTCGCTAGCTCCAGCAATTTAACTTCCCTACTTTAGTTACAACTTGAAAGGCGCGTCAACTGTTGTGTTTGTCTAAACCTGATCAAGCCGAAAAAAACAGACGACTACGAACTTTTCCACTATGGCATCTGAAAAAAACAAGTAAGTGACAGTTTTGTTGACAGTGTTTTGTTGTTTGTCTAGTCTGCAGTCTGAAGACTCAATATCTAATGTTTAGGACAAGTAACAGTGTGCGGGCTTTAAGTTAACCAGGTGGCCACTTTCAACTTAATATTGTCACTTTTGATCTATATCCAAGCTCTTTTTGACACAATTGAATAATGAAATTTCTTTTGTATATGATATTTTAACACTCAACGTGCTTCATTGTGTTTAGCTCACATGTACATTTCGCCAAGCTAGCATTACCTCAATGCTGTGGCTCTGAACAGCTCGATAATCTATTTATCCAAGAAGCTGTCACTTTGAATTAGAGAGACACGGTTACGTGGCTCAGCAGTCACTTCATGAATAAAGCCGTGTGTGGAGCATGTGTGTCCCCTTCTCCATGTGGCTTTAACCAGAAATTTATATTTGAACCTTGGCGAATCTGTGCGTCAACGTTGCGCAATTACGCTGGTGCCAAACGCGGAAACATGTAGCCTATTTTCAATATTTTTTTTCCTTGTTCTTTGTTTTCTAAACATGTACGGGAATGCTTATTATGACTAATGTGCATCTGCCTTTGTTGCGCATTTCAATCGAGTGATCCTCTGTATAAAGTTTGGACAGTGAAGGCAGTGTAAATCGGATTCCTCAACTCATTGTTCAGGCTGAGAAACTATTGTTCGCCTATACCTTTTTATATACCTTTACCTTTTTTAATCCTCAGTCCTTTTTAGCTTTCTCTCGTTTTGTTTGAACCTAACAACAAATCCTACTCACTTTTTACAAAAATGTATCTTCCATTCAGAGCAGATGAACCTGTAACACGCTGCTATAAACTTAACTATCATTGGATATGCATGGCATAGCTTGACGCATTGCAAGGTTATTGTAAACTTATAGTATAAATAAAAACATGTAAGGCCTTGAGTGATGTTCTTTGTGATAGTTAAGTTTTATTGTTTTTTTTTATTTTAATGTGGCCACATGTGGGCTAACCTGCCTGATGGGGCTGTATATACATGACTCTGAAAGAGATCGGGATGATCCCTCATCTTGAAGGACTGATCCGGGCTCCTCATGCACTGTCAGCCTTAGCCCTGTGAGGTCAGCGAGGGCCACCTATAGTTCAGTTTCATATTTGTAGAGCGAGCTAAGGATTAGAAGGTTTCATTAATGTGCTTTTCAATATATGATTTGTTTTCTGGCTCTTAGGGCTTTGTATCTGCTTATGAATTTGGGTTCCCAGCTGGGGTCATTTATTGTGCATTAGAAGTACATCTTTATATATATTTTGCCTTCATAAGGGTGTCTCTGTTGTAGACAAAGTAAAATCTTCTCATGGGGATGAAGTAAACGCGCAACATGTACTGCAGGCCGTTTTTCGAGCCCTATGCAACATGACATGTGCTTGGAAAACAAATTCTGACTGTTACTCTGATATAATAACAAAAATATGCATTTGTCACTTCTGTTCATCTCTAATTAGAGAAGATCTAATTACTGAGACTCAATTTGTATTTGAATCTAAACTACTTGTACAACATTGTCCTTTTTTCTTCCCTTGTCCTTTCCCAAGATGTGATAGGTATTCACTTGGGAAAATAATATCTGGTGTCCTCCCAGACTGTGTTTACAGTACTGCAAACATCCACCCAGGGTTAAGCAAGAGTTTAAAAGTTTTTTTTTTTTTTTCTTTTGACAATGCCTGTCCGCTTGGAATAGGCCACATTTTTATTTAAATGGTTTTAAAATGTGACACCAGTTTTTCTCTTGCACTTTGTTTCTTACAGAGTGGAGGATGAAGCAGTTTTGGACAGAGGAGCAGCCTTTGTCAAGCATCTCTGTGATGAAGAGGAGGTTGAAGGTATGTAAAAACATTGGCTCAGACTAGCGCTGCAAATTAACCTCTATCCATATTCCAAGACTATGGGAACGAAAATGTCATTGGTAATTCAATGTTTAAAAAGATTGTAATCCTATTTTGTTATCATAAACATATTTGCCTGTGAATTCAACATACTCGTTAATGAACAACTTAACAGTCTTTTCTCATATCAAACTGCTGGTTTTAGCGCAATAGTCTAATCTCTCATATGTACTTCAGTCTATTATTTTGACTGTCTTGATGTACAACAATGTTATTATTGTTACTAATGACTTCCTGACATTCAGTCACCATTTCCTGTATGATCTTCTAGGAAATGATAGTTTACAACTACGCCTGAATGATGATCCTCCAGAGGAGTGTATGAGCCCTATCACTCAGCCATATTATGCAAGCCTTGTGGAACAATGTGTCAAAGAATGTTCCTTGTTCCGTGACAAAAGTCATGTGTTTATGTTCTTAAAGTACTCAGACAGATTGTACATCAAGGATTACTTCCTTTAACCAGCACATCTACATCATCTGTGCTCACTGCTGAAATCTGTTTTGTTGGGCAGGTCACCACACTGTGTATATTGGAGTGCATGTTCCTAAGAGCTACCGCCGGAGGAGACGTCACCGGCGCAAGTCCAGCCATAAAGAGAAGAAAGAGAGGATAGAACACGTCACAGAGGGATACAAGTCAGATGGAGACAATGTAGAGGACTGTGTTTCAAGTGTCCTCAAACCTCTCAGTGAGTATCAGTGCATTCACCATTTCTACAAGCAGACCTTTGCTGGTGCCAAAACCAAAAGACTCAAACCTTTTATTAACAGATTTATTATAATCATGTTAATCTGAAAATTACACTTCTTAGTGCTGGTTTATGCAGCATTTTTGAGGGCCTCTAAGTGAAGTTAATCTATATAGGTTTGTAGTAAATGATTATTTTGCATACATTTTTTCCCTTAGTCATGAAATCATACAGTCAAGCAAAATGCATTCACACACCATGGGAGGCCTTCTGCGGCAGCACAACAGATGCTGTCTTATATCAAAGCTCCCTAATAAAATAGCATGATAACCATTAATCCTATGGTTGTTTCTAGAGAAGGATAAATTCTAAGAGTCTTTAGATATCTTGGCTCAGTCTTAACTTTGAACACGTGAATGTTTTGTTCTAGCAGTTGAGATGTGTATTAACATTTTAATTCTAGTGCTTAAGACAACTAAACTAGAGCAATAATATCTGAAATTTGTCCATTTCTTTGAAAAATCAATAGGTGGAATGCATCTTTAATAATCACAGGAGTTTTTAATGTAAACATAAATTTGTAAATGATTTAGTCCTAAAAACAGCATCATATAAATTGTATAGGAAATACTTAAAATAATAAATGATTTGGAGAGCTTAAAAGACAATAGTGCCCTATTGTTTGGACATGTATGAGCTCACTGGGCATAAGTAGGCTTAAAATTAACATCCTTCTGTGAAACATCTACTTCCTTCTGTGAAATATCTACTTCAACAAGACACAAGTGATACGACAAAAGGGAAAACGTCTTGTAATGACACGTTTTGCACTGTTTGCTTGCTGAGTACCCATACACTGGAGTAATCATCTTCATGCTGCATTTGGAAAAAGTCAATAATAGTACTAATTCCAAAGACTTCTTGCCCAGTCTCAAATAAGGACTATAGACCTGTAGCCCTAACAAGTTTTGTGATTAAATGTTCTGAAAAGATAATGGTCAAAAGTCTAAAATCTGAAGTTTCCCCTTATCTTGACCTATTGCAATTTGCGTACAGGAGACGCAGACATCAATCTGTCACACCACATCTGTAAACATTTGGAATCAGCCCTGGCTTATATAAGGATCTGATTTGCAGTTTTTAATTCTGCATTTTCATTTGTACACGTCAATCTTCCTATCTAAAACTTCTATTTGACTTGAATGTAAGCCCTGCACCTTTGAAATGTTTTTACTCCCTCTTAACAAATAGACTGCAAAAAGTGAGAGTCAACACTTTACTTTATCTAAAGCCAAAAATTGTAGTACAGGTGTGCCACAAGGTGCACACCTATTTGCCCATTCGGTTCACCCGGTACACAATTGAATCCCAAAACGGCCAGTCAGGAATCAAAATAATAATATTTTCAGACACAGTAATTCTTAACTAAATTGACTATATCTCCACCTATCATAACGTTGAGCTCTGTTTTGTGTCAG
Source organism: Scartelaos histophorus (assembly GCA_000787155.1). Taxonomy (NCBI): domain Eukaryota; kingdom Metazoa; phylum Chordata; class Actinopteri; order Gobiiformes; family Gobiidae; genus Scartelaos; species Scartelaos histophorus. Next base: position 13,332 of record KN503479.1, on the reverse strand, counting down.
TGCAATGGGCATTACTTAATTCTTAGAGTGAACAAAACTAATGAGATGGTGTTTGATCCCCGAGATCTGCAAACTCAGGATCATTCTGTTGTCATTAAAGGTACATCTTTAAAATATTTGGATGTGTATATCAACAGCTTTTTAAAAATCAAATGTCCATGTTGAATTTCTTTGTTCCAGACTGTCTGAGCACAAAAATCATAACCTGTTTGTACAAGGCTTTTTAATGTTGTGGTGGTTCTGATGCACTACAGCCTGATTTGGTTCTTTAGCTGCCCAATATAAAGCCCTAACTGATACAACTGGTAAATAAGACCTTGAAGATGATTGGCAGGAAAGCCTGTCTCTGCAAGACAATTTTCAAACTCTATTCTCGCTCAGGCCAAGCAGAATGTGAGGAACACTTCTCACCTGTTGCATGATGAATATGAAATTCTTCTGTCAGGCAAAATATTATTGAGCACAGCGTAACAAAAATATAAACTCATTTGTGTCAACCTCTGTCACCTTCTTGAACAAATCAGCTCCATTAAGGTCCTCTTCTGTCACTTTATAACTAGTGTGTTTCAGAATGGGAAATGACCTCTGACTGTTGTATGACTGTAGTGTAGAGTGAAACTGCTTTTTAAGATGCAGGCAGTGAACCTAAGACAGTCTGAGATAATAAAATTAATCTTAATCTTATTCTTAATCTATTTTTTTCACTAGCTCTGTAATCCTGCCTTACACTCAGGTGCAGATGTGTGTGCGTAGTCATTCTTTGGGATGATAAGAGTTACTACACAAGTTACTTTTATGTGGTCATAATGTCTTGCAATCAGCTTTTACAAAGGAATTGAATACAGGATGTATAAACCGCAAGACGTTTGAGAAAACAGATTTAACTTTGTACAGATCTAAAAACCCAGAGTCTGAGCTGTGTTTATATTTGCACATTACATCAAAACTGTCATTAAACCTGGTCTATATTAGGTCTAAACCAAGACTTGAAGAGAACCAAACCAGGTCTACCTGAGTGAATGCACCCTTACTGTTATCTATAAGTGAATTAAGTACTCTCCGATGTTCGAATACTCTAAATTGTGTGGCCGCGTCAGATGGGGAGAGTTGTACGTGCACTACCCCTATCTAATGATGCTGTACGTGTCATTTTAATGTATGGGTTGCGTCATGAGCCAGACAACATGAGCCCAACTCTAAACACACGGGTAGCCATCAGTGATTAGGGCCTTCCATCTACTGTACTTTTTGCTGTTTTGCCATCTCTATGAAGGCAGCATAATCCTGTTTATTTTGCCAGACCCTGTCAAGCTGTCCACTTAACTGTGTGTGTAACTACAACAAAAGCAGGGTTTTCATTGATAACAGTCATGGGCTTGAAAAGCGCACATAGTGTTGTGGAAAATGCCAAGTTAAAAGTCAGGTTTTACTAGTGCAGAACTGTAAAGCAAAAGACCCCGTGGCAATAAGGGAAAATTGTGTTTTTATGTTTTGGGTCGACTACAATGATGGTGTGTGCACACTTGCCCATATACCACATCAAATCTAAAAAAGAACTAAACCCTGACCTAAACCTGGAATGGACCATGACTAGCACAGGACTAGAACAGGACCAAACAAAGTCTGCCTCAGGACTAAACCGGGGCTCATACCAAAGCTACTGCGGGAAGTGTGAATGTACCATTAGAAATTTTTTTGACCACCACAATAAAAACATGTTATGGTTTTAAGTAAGATAAACCTTTTTTACTGCAATAAAACATGTCCAAAGGTACTATTTTAGTAACAACTTACCTAAATAAAGCCTGGATACACCTGGAGGATTAAGAGGTTAAAGGCACCAATACCTTGTCAAGGAATGGAAATAGCCTTGTTCCTTACCTCTGTTACCTTGCACTTGGTCTTCTCATTTATGAGTTGCACAACTTCTCAGAAGGGATAACTGGGGGTAGTAGTAGTTTTTCCTAATGCTTAACACATGTACAGCATAAATATACTTTAGATAAGTGTCAACTGCAGAAAGAGTTAATTGCATTTTGTAAAAATGATTTTACTCCTTAAATACATCACAACAAGTGAAAGACTCAACACTTTATTTAAAATGTCTCAATTTATCAAAAATTTTAGTACAGGTGTGCCACAAGGTGCAGCAAGGGCGCCTATTTTTTCACCTTTGTATACAAATGAGTCCTGGAAACAAAATCATAATCTTTTTGATGACACAATAGCTGTGAGCCTTGGTGACTGTATCTCCACCTATCATAAAGTTGAGCTCTTTTCTGTCTTGGTGCAATGAGCATCACACAATTCTTAATGTGAACAAAACTATGGAGATGCTGTTTGATTCCAGTGCTCTGCAAACTCATTATCCTGTTGTCATTGATGGTAGACAAATTGAGCAGTTTGGATCTTCTAAAGCTGCACCATGTAACTTTCTAGCGGATGGTCCCACCTGATACACTTGTGGAACTAGTTTTCTTTGCTGCAAGCTGTCCCAGAGGCTCTGCTTTTTAAGGAGACTTAGGGAATGTTCCATCAAACTTGCTTAATAAGTCTACGCTTATCCTGAAATCCTGAGCTGAAACTAGCTTAAGGCTTAAGTCTTTTCATGGCACAAATAAGCCTGAGTCTGTCCAAAGCTAACTCAGGCTTGAAGTTTAAGCTGCTCTTTATGTGCGCTTGTAGTGACTCTGGTAAGGCCAGATCAGTTAAAATGTAATGTTTTTTTATAACCTGACTAAAGGAACAAAGAGCCACAGCACACACCCACAGAGTTTGATTTGGGCCACAAAACTTTTCCAGTCATTCAGATCTGAAGAGCAAGAGGAAAGACACCGAATTGACAACAGTCATCCTCAGAGTCCAAACCAGCGCATGCCTGTGTGTAAAAGCTGCACTGCCCCTCACAACAAAGTTTTTATATGGTTTGTGCCTTTTTGATGAGTGCAGATTTCACAGACACGTGTTCTGTGCGTAGGAGTGTATGGACTGTTAAAGTCTCAAATGACACGTGACTATAAAAGTCACTTTTTCAACTGTATCAGACAGACAGGTGTTCTGACACAGGTGTGTGACTGCACACACTGAAACTTTTGACTAAACTGTCTCTTGAAATGTTCTTGGAGACAGAGCTAAAATAATCTTCACAGTTCGCCTTGTCCTAACCAGATTTGTGCCCAGGTGCTTGTTACTGCTGCAACTCTGCATCACCTCTGGTTAGTCACTTTGGTTGAACAGAACTGAGGCTTTCAGAACTTTAGCTCGCTTCATGGAATACCCCTTAAGCTATTTTGTGTAAGCACAAAAATCATGACCTGTTTTGGAAATCTGTCACCATAGTGTTTATAAAATAGTCTAGCAAGCTCAGATTTTTTGTCTATGTATCTTAAGCCATACTGGCTTTTCAAAGCCTACTCTCGTAGGATCTCCAAAGCTAAACAAGGCTGGGCGTGGGTAGTATTTGGATTTGAGACGGCTGACAATATCAGGTGCAACAGTAGGGTGACAGTGGTACAGCTGTTGTTGCGTCCTTATGCAAGGCACTTCAGCCACACTGCTTTGTGGTTGGACGGGCTGAGGTGCAGATTGTCAGCCTCACTTCCGCTGGTCTACCTCAGGCCAACTGATGCTACAATAGAAAATGATCACCACCAAGTGTGGAGTGAATGAATACTGCACTGTGAAGTGCTTGTCTTGAAATGCGCTATATAAATCCAGTGATCAATGGATATGATCACCTAGGTTTCATTCATGGGGTATTATTTGCCAGAATCAATATTGCTGTAATGTTATGCTCTGCTATAATAATATATTGTTATAGTAGAAATGCTATGCAAAATTAACAAACAACTTAAAGTTGTGCTTAATCTTATGCATTTTATTTTCTTGCAGTTTCTCCAGCTGAGAGAATCCGGTTTATCCTGGGAGAAGATGATGATGGGCCTCCACCTCCACAGCTCTTCACTGAGCTGGATGAACTACTGTCTGTGGATGGACAGGAGATGGAATGGAAAGAGACAGCCAGGTTAACTACAAGAGTAAACTTCAACTACATTTCCAATGCTAATGCCAAACACACAATAATCTAAAAGTAGTAGAGGAAAGAATTTGCCTTTGTGTGCATGAACAGCATCTCAGTGAACACCCAGTTGGTGCTTATCTGATATGCTCAGTCAGGCAGATGAGGAAGTGAAAGAAACACCCATAACTAGAGTAAGCATGTGAGATTTGTATTTATAGTTGAAACAATAACAAATGAGAGTCATTGATTCTATGAAACATTGTCTAAACAGACTTTTGGACTTTTTTAAAAATGTATTTTGTTTTTTTGTAATTAAAAGCTTAGTGCAGCATTAGGTGGTACTCAGATGGTTATCGATGAAGGATCTGACATATTTTTGTTAATAAGTCTTAACAGTTTGCTGCCTATATTGAATTATTCCAAAGTGTTAATGAATGTGGTCAGGCAGAGTTTTGTAGGTGCTTGTTACTCTCACTAGTTAAAGCTGGTGTAACTGCAGCAGGTGGTTGAGGTCAATGGTGTCTTCTTGTCCTCTGTACGGCACATAGTCCTGGCCAGAGGGACATTTTATCCCCACGAGAAACCCCATCCACAGTGCTCAGAGAATGGCCCTTTGTCCTGCCCTACCGTCTGTTTACGGTCAGATGTAGCAAGACACAGACATGCTTACATGCATTTCTACATGTCTGTTTACATGTCTGATGGTTTATTGCATTTTTGTATGCTTCCCCTATTCCTATCATGTGAACTGTAACTAATTCACAATAGCAGAAGTGTTTAGTAAAGAAACAAGAGTCCCATCTTGTCGCCTTTTGTCTGTCGTCCATATAGGAGTAACAGTCCTTATTTAAACGGTTCACATGCCTGTCAAATAATTCTTTTGCAATTTTATTTTGTTGTTATTTTGTCTAGATGGATCAAGTTTGAGGAGAAAGTGGAGAAAGGTGGAGAGCGATGGAGTAAGCCCCACGTGGCTACACTGTCCTTACATAGCCTGATGGAACTCAAGACATGCATTGAGAAGGGCACAATCATGCTTGACCTGGAAGCCACCACACTGCCTCAAGTTGTTGGTAAGTGGCCTGATATTTCAACTTTAACTTTTTTCTGAATCCCACTGTATTTCTTGATCTATTTTGTTTATAACAGAGGTGATCACAGACAACCAGATTGAGACTGGACAGCTGAAGCCTGACCTCAAGGAGAAGGTCATGTACACTTTGCTGAGAAAACACCGCCATCAAACAAAGAAATCCAACTTGCGTTCACTTGCAGACATTGGCAAAAGTGTTTCAAGTGCAAGTAGACTGTTTTCTAACCCTGAAAATGGTAAATTATTTTTTCCCTCCCTTCACTTCCTGAATTTGTTTTGTGGTCTGTCTTTTCACAATCTCTTGCTTTCTGTTCTTTTTTTCCTCCCTCTCTGCATCTTTGCTGTTGCTGCCTTCTTGCCTCTCGGCCATTATCTGTAGTACGCAACCCTCATGAGCATGTGCCTTGTTTAACCCCTCAAGAGTCAGATGAGCCATGTGAGGAGGTCATAAGAAGCTCCAGCATGGGATACCTCTGTAAGTGAGGTTTCTAGGTCATAGAAGATTTAAGCAGAGTCAATTGGTAGTTATGGCCAAACTACTTTCCATCTACAGAAATGATTTAAACATAAGTTTGTGCAATCTGGTATTCTGTCCCTTTTGCATAATCTTTCCTCCAGTTTCTAGCTATGAAATGTCTCAGCACTTTTATCTTCCTATAATAATACTACTTAGCCAAATTCTTATTATGACTGTAATGTAAGCTTATCAATCCCTTTGCAGGTAGTCCAACCCCTGCCCACCGAAACCTCACATCCAACAGCTTGAGTGACTTCTCAGATAAACCAGAGAAAGATCAGGTACATGTATATCCATTCTTCATCCTGTTGGCACTGAAGGTCTCCACTAACAAAGAGACAGTGTGCTTAGTCATTAAGTGACCTTTGTCGGTGCTTGTGTGAGCCTTGTGCTTTGGCAGAGAAGTCCTTGACTTGGTCTGCTGAACAGTAACAAAAGCTCTCTGTCTACCATCTTTTTCCTATACACTACTCAGTTTCCTCACATTCACATTGGCCTGTCTTTGAAGTCTTAGCTTAAGTTTTACGATTTAAGTATATAATATTATATGCCGTACAAACTATCTTGGTGGGCCCTCACTGGTATTCTCCATGGAGCTCAAGAGTCCCACCCACTTAGAAGCCTAACAGCTTTCCAAATTAAATTTTAAATTAATTTTCCTGTAGACTTTTTGGAAAATTTAAACATTAACAGTTTAAAGGGATGAAAGAGGCCAATCAGCTATGTGATTACTAAAACATGTCTATGAGAAAAATAAATGGGAAATTTACTTAAAAAATGGCTGTCACTATTAAGCCCCAGAAGTTGAATACAGGCTACCCAGTCCAGGGATGGGCCCTTCAGCTTACCCCCCAGTCTGAGACCCCAGGTTACATTTGTAATACAAATATGTGGGATTTGCACTCTTCCTCTTATTTCCTTTTTTTAAATTCAGCTCAAAAACAAGTTTATGAAGAAACTCCCTCGTGACGCTGAAGCTTCAAATGTGCTGGTAGGAGAAGTGGATTTCCTGGAAACTCCCTTTGTGGCATTTGTTCGGCTGCAGCAAGCAGTCATGCTTGGGGCTTTAACTGAGGTTCCTGTGCCTACAAGGTAAACCAACAATCAATGGATGATCAACAAATGTATAAATATATAATGCCATTTATATTTCTGTCCATACAAGGTTCCTGTTTGTCCTCTTGGGTCCCAAAGGAAAAGCAAAGTCTTATCATGAGATTGGGAGGGCCATAGCAACTCTGCTGTCTGATGAGGTTTGTGTAACTTGACTTTATTGGGAGTATTCCATGAAAGTGGCTTTACAAGTCTAGGCTTAACCTGAAATCCGGTGCTGACTAGGGGAATAAAGTTGCCTGACTGCTTCCTGATGCGCGGTAGATGTGTGGAGCTTAAGTTCCGCTATGCATAAAAATAAAGTTGTAATGGACCTCTTCACATGTAGCCTTACAAAAAAAAGATGTTTGCAGTTGCAGAACGATGAAGGAGAGACGGATATGATGGAGTGAACAGACAGAATTCACTGAAAACCAGGTCATCCAAACCAGTGTCTGTCTTTATGTAAAAACTGTGCTGCCCCTCACAACAGCCACATGTGCAATATCATCTTTTTGACGAGTGCACCTTCCACAGACGTGTGTGTCCTGTGCATTGTAGTGTATGTACTGCAAAAGTCTCAATAGACACGTGACTATAAAGGTCATTTTTTCAACTGTATCAGACAGGGATGGGTGTTCTGACACTGATCTGTCACTGTACGTGCTGTAACCTTTGACTAAACTGTTTGAGACGGAGCTATAAAACTCTTGACGTTTGGCCTGGTCCCGTCTTGGTTTGTTTCCAGGTGCTTGTTACTGCTGCAACTCATCACCTCTGGTTTGTCACTTTGGTGCAGTGTAGCTGCTGATTTGACAAGCTTGGGTTGCCCAAATAAGCCAGGCGTTCACTTTAGCTCACTTCATGGAATACCCCGGTTATCATGCCCGGACATAATGCATGTTTTAATTCTGTTAACATATTAACAATATTAATATTATGTGCAAGTTTGTACAGTGAAAATGGTACAGTGTAACTTAACTGCCACTACCCCTTTGATACCCACGCAACATTTGTGTAGGTGCTCACACGCACACACCTGCACAATTGTTTGACATAATATTAAAAACAATAAACTAGACCCAGTATAAATATCTTGTTTCAAGTGAAAAATATTGAGGAATGTTTTTGATGGTAATGAAAGTGTTTCTTCTTGCTTTTAAGTATTTACCCATAAGGTATCTGTTGCTAATAGCTTAATTATAAATTTAAATGAACATTGTATTGTATTGTATTGTATTCTGTCACAAACAAACTTTGCCCTAACTGTTTGAGATGTTAATTTGGAGATTTGAAGAATGAATTAATTTCTCATTATTTAATCAAGACTGCATGATGCAGTAGCATGTTGCATTTTTTATTCTGTAAAGCTCTTCATCCTTCCTTAGGTTTTTCATGACATTGCTTACAAAGCAAAGGACAGACAGGACCTGCTGGCCGGCATTGAGGAGTTCCTTGATGAGGTCATTGTTCTTCCTCCTGGTGAATGGGACCCTGACATCAGGATAGAGCCTCCTAAATCTCTGCCCTCATCAGACAAGAGGTCTGTGAGATAATCCACATGACTTAACCCATGATAAATCCCAGTGAGCATTAAAGATGCATGTCTCCAAATCCTATACGCATGACTATAAACAATATCAGAACTGTTCAATCTTTAGACTTTAGATATGTTGGTATATTTAGCTGTTTGTCACATCAAATGTGTTTATGATATTTCAGAAAGAACATGTATTCTGGAGCAGATCCCCCTCATATGAATGGAGATGCTCCCCATGATACAGGGCACAGTGGAGCTGGAGGAGGTGGAGGAGGACATCAGGTTGGAGAGGAGCTGCAACACACAAATAAGTAAAAATAGAATCCACATTTTCCTCAATATGTCTTAAATATTTTAGTGTGTGAATATGTATTGTCCCATTTTCTAGATTTTGTGGTGGCCTCATTCTGGATGTCAAACGCAAGTTGCCATTTTTTGCCAGTGACTTCTATGATGCTTTGCATATTCAGTCTCTTTCTGCCATCTTATTCATTTACCTTGGCACTGTCACAAATGCCATAACCTTTGGAGGCTTGCTTGGTGATGCTACAGAAAATATGCAGGTATGTCCCTAAATTATGGTTTGCTTTTATAGCAATTCACAACTCACTCATTCAATTATTCAGGCCCACTTAGGTATTAAGCCATAACTGATGAAAAGACATTCAACACTGTGCTTTGAGAAAATTGATAGTTATGCCAAGAATGACATCTATTAGAAAAGATACAACGGAACAATTTGGTCTTATTGTTTTGTATGTAGCTTAGACAGCAAAGACAAGCCATGATGATGCGTACTAACTGTCCTTGACGTTAGAAATCTCTTGTTTGCAGCTGCTATTTAAAACTATTCTAAAGGTAGTCTTCATGTGCTAAAAATGTACTGAATAGCTTTGTCCATTGAGAAAGGTGCACTGCTGGTTTCTGTACTGGCTTAGAATGCCATCCCAGAAAACCTGCAGTTCATTGGCCTTAAGGATTTACTAAGGCTGTAAATAACTACAGATCCAGATTATGCAGTCACTGTCGCATCATCATGCCTATTTCCACTGACCTCCAACCCTTCCCTCAATAGGTGCTTGTCCCATTAGTTCAAAGCACTCTGTAAGGGAATTCCTATGGCTGTTTCTCAAATGCAAGGTGCCCTACTTTGCCTCATAAATCAATTTCCCCGAAGTCTTCCCTCAGCTCAAACACACAGCTAATGGAACAGCCCTCAGAAGCAGCGAGCAGCAGCACACACATGCATCAAATGTTCACAACAATAAGGACATGGGTCTGCTCTCCACATGATAACTGTGCCACTCCATGCATTATTTAATTATTTTTTATGTTTTTTATATATTTTATTGATTGTTTGATTTATAATTATTATGACTGTTATTTCAATTAAAAGTACATTTGAAAGATCGTTGCTGCATTATGGGCAATAATGCAGTGAAGGATACACACAAGTGACCTGGATGTCTTACCAAGCCCAGACACCTTGTATTTGAGATACGTCCTCTGTCTCTGCACAATCTGAAAATTAGCGTGATAAACCCAATAGGAAAATACCGTTCACTTTACTGGATAAATGGGAATAAACCTGTGTACTCCAAGCAATTGTTAAACAAGCCTTTCCTGACTCACCGTACCAGCAGTTTGATGTATATAGTATAAACAGCCTCTTGCAGAGTTTGCACAATTATGTCATTTATGTTTAGACACTTGTAAAGGCCATGCTTATTGTGAAATTGTGACAGTGTAAATCTCTTCACTACATGTTGTGTGTTGTGTGTTATAGGGTGTACTGGAAAGTTTCCTGGGTACAGCTTTGACAGGAGCAGTTTTCTGTCTTCTAGCCGGACAGCCTCTCACCATTCTCAGCAGTACAGGCCCTGTGCTTGTATTTGAAAAACTTTTGTTTAACTTCAGTCGGTGAGTGCAAGTACGGTTTTAATCCACCACAGACAAGTTACTCTTTGTAAGCAATATGTTTCCCTATATATTGTTAAAACATAAAGTGTGTAATTACCTTGTCAAATGTAGGCTATTGCACAATTTTACCCTACAAGCTCTAGCTCTGGTAATACTAGAAGAAAAGCAAACACAATGCTGATTATGTTCCCTTATCAATAATTCACTCTCATTTGTGACAGAAGAATGTTTGTGCTGATGTTGTGTACTCTCTTTAGTTGCCCCTGATGTCTCAGACAGAATTAGCTGTGTGAATCTAGTATACGTATTTCCTGTTTCCTGTTATTGTAAATATTTGCCTTATTCTTCAATCCGTGTACAAATAAAAAGGGTTTCATTTCAGTTACAATCAAATTAAGATTTCATTTAATTTAGTCTCTGTTATATAGCGCTCTAATTGCCTGTTTGCTTTGTGGGTCTTCAGAGATAATGAATTTGATTACCTGGAGTTTCGGCTGTGGATAGGCTTGTGGTCGGGCCTGTTTTGTCTGGTGCTGGTTGCCACAGATGCTAGTTTCCTGGTGCAGTACTTCACCCGTTTTACAGAGGAAGGCTTCTCTGCTCTCATCAGCTTCATCTTCATTTATGATGCGTTCAAGAAGATGATCAAGCTGGCTCACCATCACCCTATTCACACTTACTATGATTCCAACCTTATCACTCAGTACGGCTGCCACTGTGTACCTGGTATGTTTATTCTTCACTGTCCATGGTTTTCAAAATGATAACAAGGCGAGACCATTGACATGGCGATTAACAATTCAAAACTAATCATAAGTGTTTAATTGGTCAAAAGTCTTCAGAATTGGTAGCAGGAAACTGAAATCCATGAATTAATACAAAATGCTATCCTATATAAGCAGTTGCCTTTCCTACACATTTCTATGTCTTTCCTAAATACCTATATGCGAAATATAAATTTGATAAAATACAGTGAACTTGTCTTTTGTGCTGTTTTGGCAAGTACACAACAGACTATTTCAGCTCCAGCTTTTCGGTTGGCCTATTGAGTTTTGAATATTGTTCAAGAAGAAATGCTGACATACAAACAAAATCTGTAAATAACTTGTCTTAAAAATGTCCAGTGAACCGTGTAGCTCAAAGTGTTTTTTTTCTTTACTAGGCAACAAATCAGAACTTCTTGATCTTGCTGCATGGACAAACAGTACAGATCTGACAGATCTGGTATGTAATTCTCCAACTCACAGGAGCTAAAATATTATTCACACAGCACACTTGTGATTCACTCAAAACACATTCCTGGTTTTTTAGCCGGTCAATGCCACCTGGGACTCTCTTACCAGAGAAGAATGTTTGACATACGGTGGCCGTCTAGTTGGTGAGACCTGTGACTACGTGCCTGACATCACACTCATGTCCTTCATCTTGTTCTTTGGGACCTACACCTGCTCTATGGGTCTGAAGAAGTTCAAGACAAGCCGTTTCTTCCCTACCAGAGTGAGTTGAATGTAAACATAGCTGTCAATAAATAGCTGTCTATTTATGAAAAAACTAATTTAAAATGGGGAAAGACAGAAAGAAAATATTTGATATGACTGTTTTTTGTTTTTAGGTGAGGAAGCTCATCAGTGACTTTGCCATCATCTTAGCCATTCTTCTGTTCTGTGGCGTAGATGCCTTGATTGGAGTTGACACTCCCAAACTCATTGTGCCAAGTGAATTTAAGGTATCTAAAATAATTTTGTTTAAAACTCCAATGTCTTAAGTAGGACGAGGAACAGCCAGGTGTGCCTTCTTCTGATTACACTGACACTGACAGTGATCCGTGTTTCAGGATAAAAGCCTCTGTAATTCCTTCAAAATACCTCTATAATACTCCCTTTGTAGTTTCAAGTCAGCAGTACCTCTTACCTGAAATGAAAACAGTGAATTCTTTGAGACTGCTCTGCTCAAATGTTCTCATCAGTTTAGGGCCACCGTCAGATGCTGAGGACAGGAATGTGCATCAAGTAACAGCTTGATTACAGGTGATGTGAGAACATGGGCCTCAACATGGCAACGGATTTGGAAAATGCTTTGTGGTTGTTTGTTTTCATGTGAAAAGTAGGGCATTGAAGAGATGGAGAGATGAAGTGTTATCAACTGGATTCCTGTGTAAATTAATTTCACTAATTTCACTCTGTTTTCTTTGTTTTCAGCCTACAAGTCCAAAGAGAGGGTGGTTTGTTACTCCTTTTGGAGGAAACCCTTGGTGGGTTTATTTGGCAGCTATATTACCTGCTCTGCTGGTCACCATTCTTATCTTCATGGATCAACAAATTACTGCTGTGATTGTCAACAGAAAAGAACACAAACTAAAGGTTGATATGCACAAACAACCACTTACTTTGAATTATATATGATTTAAACTTTGCTTTTTTTCCCCAGAAAGGAGCAGGTTATCACTTAGACCTATTCTGGGTGGCCATCCTCATGATTGTGTGCTCATTCATGGGATTGCCCTGGTACGTGGCTGCCACTGTCATCTCCATTGCCCACATCGACTCTTTGAAAATGGAAACAGAGACGTCAGCTCCTGGAGAGGCGCCAAAGTTCCTGGGTGTCAGGTGAACTTGTGCTGTTAATTAGATGTGGTAGATTATAATTGATATGTCATAGATTATTCAGTTTCATATCTTGCAATGATCTTTGGTGACCATAAATGATGCCAAAGGTTCAAATGTACAGGCTTTGTGAAGGCACATTTGGTTAAATGTGTTCTTGTTTACCAGGGAGCAAAGGGTCACTGGCATCTTTGTCTTCCTCCTCACTGGACTGTCAGTTTTCATGGCTCCCATTTTGAAGGTACAATTTATAAAAATTATTGAAAAAACCCTAATTCAATTACTGTCATTCTTTGATCTAAAACTTCACCAATGTAGTCGCTGAATCAAAGACAAATCTTTTTTTCTTCATCCAATTATGAACTACCAAAGAAAAAGTAATGTGAGCTCAACTGTTCTTAGATTTTAAGCTCTTGTTACCTCTAAGCTGGTGCCTTTTTAGGCTGCTGCAGAACAAAGTGTGACCTACCTGGAAACCATTGTGTGTGGTGTGCCTCCTAGTGCACAATTGGTGTATTGCAGCGCTTATTCTTTGTGTGCGTGTGT
>KN503475.1:0-11720 GCA_000787155.1 Scartelaos histophorus | reverse complement strand
TTTGAATTGTTCTTTTGTGTTTATTTTTTCCTGCCAAAATTTGTGGTTCGATTTTTGAAATTTTTGTCCACGGTTCTGTATTAAGTGCATTACTTTGTTGATGTTGTGTTTTAGGGCTGCACAGTGTTAAAAATAGACGATAGAAAAGCTGAATGTTGCAATATTTTCTACCATGCAATTTTGAAATCATGACTTAAATATGAAGTCTTGTCAAAACTGTGTATCTTAGAGTTGTCAAAAGTATCAAAAATCAGATGCTAATCGATACTAAATCTAGCAGATACTTATTTGAGCAGGTATCAATACTAGTATAAGTACGAGAGCACATAGCCCACAAATGTTGAAAATCACATTCTATTGTCTAAATAATTGTGGTTTTGGAGTCTATTCCTTAGTATCGAAATAGTGTTTGAAATTTTAGCATCGTGACAACACTAACACTGACAAAATTATTTGGACAGTTGATGGAAACGCGTACGATAATCGCAGTATTTTAAGTTTATGGTGAGAATAATATCGAGTACTGCATTTGCCGGTATAGAGATTTGAAAAGTGCAGTGTTTTGTGCGGCCCTGTGTATTTCCCTGTTTTGTGTGGTCTGCTGCTGCTAACTGCTACCATTGTGGTCGCTCTGTGTCCTTAGCCTCTGTGTCCCAAAAATGCTGCTTATTGTGAAAATAGGTTGCGTTCACGGCATTCCAATGAATCTGATGTCATAATTTCAGATGGAGGGCAGGGGTTTACGTAAATCTATGGGAGATTCACTGTTTTGGGAAGAACTTATAGAAAGAACAGAACTGAAAATCCACACATTTTCATATTACTAAGAATAATGTGTTTTATACATTTTTCATCCACTCCATAGTCAGAGGTGGAAGGCCATTGCAGTCACAGCTGTCCTGGGGCAGAGTTGACAGAAAAAAGGCTGCCTCAAACGACTTAACGTGGATAAATCGTCTTGCCTAGTGACACATGAACAGTTTTGTATCCGTTTTGAAGCATCCCATCCAAGCAAAAACGCTAAAAAAGGCTCAAATCGCTCGATCAATCTCTAATATTTCCTTGAAGCTGCGTTATAATCGTACCTTAGTCCATTTGTACTTGCATTTCTACCAGTTTTTATTTCATGTGGATAATCCCAGTAATTACAGATATGAACCACAAACCAGGTTGATAAATATTGCATTTTGACAGTACAAAAACGCAGATTCCACCACAGATTTCTGACCTGTTCTCCAGCTCGATGTTTAACTATGACATCCCGTGAACCCAACCTATAAAACCATCAGCCATATTTAAATGCATGTGACGGATACCACCACACACGATGTACCTTAAGTAAGTTTATTTCTGTGGCTACGTGTCTTATTTTCAATCTGTCTTTAGTCAAATGAAAAGTACAATCATTTTAAAGAATCGTACATGCATTCGAGACTTGTTTCTGACCAGTCCTTGTGTTTTTTAATGAGATCTGACACATAGCTTTTGTAGTACACGATGCATGGAGGCGCAGGAAAAACAGTATTCTTTCATTCGCTACTTTACAAACTGAAACAGATATTGTTATAAATAAAGTTTTAAAATTGTACAGGAAAAAAGGTGCATTGTGTTTTATTCATTCGTTTAAAGACAACACACAGATACATTTACAGAGAAAAAGAATGTGCATAATCAGTTGTAAAGTAAGCCCAACAAATGTATAATTGTGGTTATTTACAGTAAAGTCATCTCTTTTAAAGGAACAGTATGCAACTTTCTGACCAATTCATAATTCCATGGAAACAGGGGCGGTCCCAGGCACAGGCGGAAAGGGCAGTTGGCTGGGGTGCTATTTTGTGGGGGGCGACAAGGGGAAAAAAAAAAAAAAAAGAAGGGGGTGATAGTGCAAATAGAAAGTAAAAAACATAGTACAGAACATTCTTCATGGAGAGTTGTTCAGTGTAATGTCACTTCCAAGTCCATCAGCTGAATTTCTTTTTTTAGTGACGACCAATCCTACATTAAAGAGAGATATATGCCATATTTTAAAGCTCAGTTATAAACATGGATCTATGGTTGTACCTATGACAGAAAGTGTACGAGGAAGGTTGGGGTAAGGAAGCCAGGCTAGGCTAACTAGGCTTGGTGTTTATAACTGATTATTACTATATTATTTTCATATTTGATGCCGTTTGTGGTTAAACAGTCTCTTGTTTGATGAATAAAAACTTAAACAAAGCTGAAGTTACTGGTCGGACCCTCTTCCAGGACAAAGAAGAAGTCAGGTTTGTGGAGATGCAAGCCCTCTCATGGTAAGGACTCATGTTTTTACTCTGTTTTTTTAGTGCAACCAAAGAAACCGACCAAAATCAAAAACAAAACAACATGCTTTTAATTTTGTCTGAAAAGTTACATATTGTGTCACAAAAAATCTGCACAATGAAGTAAACTGAAACCTTATTATTTGTATACATAAGCTCTTAGACATGTTCCATACCCCCTTTTCCACTAAATGTTATATAAGCCGATCTGTTTATATGATATACTGTGATATAATCTAAAACCCAGCACATTGTTTTATTTTATGTTTTATTTCTGCTTCATATACTACATGTCCTTCTCTGATTTAACCTTTTCTACTCCAAACTTAAAAATAAAACAATTATGAATTCTCTCTAATGGAATAAATCTTCATGTCAGTATATTTGAGCAATAATTCTAAAGGAAATTCTGTATTTACAAACTGTATTTTAAAGTGCTTAAATAAAAACAGACTGATCTGTAGAGATCAGTCTGTTTAGAGATCTAAGGAGATCTAAATAATATCAAAGATTATCAATTACATTAAAGCGACTGTACCTGATTTTTTCCCCATGTATTTGAGCACAATCTAACTATAAAGCAGGTTTTTATTGCCAGGGAATCAGGAAGTGCATTGTTGGCCTTCTAGTTCTATAATGCCATGTACAAAATTGGCCTTGGAAAGTTGTGAAAAGCTCTTACAAACTCACTGCAGTGAATAATTAGGATGCTCAGAATGCATAAGTGAGTAATATCTTACAAAGCGATCCAAATTAACTAGCTGTTTTATACTTTTTTAATACACTAAAAATCAGGTAAAGCGTCTTTAAAATAACATTATAATGGAGTGATCACTTGATGCCTTTTGATTTCAGCTCTTCTTTGACTCTGCTCAGGTAATTAGGGTCAGGGAAGCCAAAACTGGAATGACAAAGAAAGATATTTTTTTAATCAGCAGTGTTATTTTGAAGGAACTGTATATACTGTATATTATGTATATTAGGGAATTTAAATCAGTTGAGTAATATATTGTGGAAATTAAAATCAATCTTTTTTTTTTTTTTTTTTTTTTTTTAATTTAAGGAACTGTACATAAAAAGTAACTTACCTCTCTGGAATAATTTTTTTTTTTTTTTTTTTTTTTTTAATTTAAGGAACTGTACATAAAAAGTAACTTACCTCTCTGGCCCCCCGTTTATAGATGTCTTGTGGTGAATGTCATTCCATGTGACCACATTGGTGGCTCCAGAGGTCCTGGACGTTCCCACAGTAAAGATGAGTCTTTGGTCAAAGGCTTTCTTCAGCAGCTGCAGAACCTCGTTGCCCTCTCTGTTGTCTGGTAGATAAGCTGTTCTGTTCGCTCCAGAATAAGGCCTTCCAGGACTGGGGTGTTTAGCCTGAGAAAAAATGTGAAATGTGAAATGTGTTTAATTTTATGTGGAATCAGCTTTTTAAAGCGTTCTACCATGTTATAATGCCTTAGGATTATTTTATGTCATCCATGCATGTTTGAGTAATCTAGTGATCTCCTCAAGGCCCAGTTCGAACCCTTAGCAGTACAATCCTGTCCAAAGCTCAACCCACAAGCCTGCGTCACCCATGCTCCCACACTCACATATGTACAAGAGCACACTGGCACTTGGCACAATCCTCAGACAGAGAGCACCCACTTTTGACTATGAATGTGGTGAGTGAGTGTTGGTGCTCAAAGGGGCGGATGGTGCAGATTAGCAGCCTCCCTTCTGTCAGCCTCCCTCAGGGTAGTTTACCAGCCAGTGAGTGATAAGTGTGTGCCAAGTGCCCATGTCTACAATAGTGAGGCTGCTGCCCAATGAGCTGCAGGGGCCTCTGACAGTCCCTAAATCTTGTCAACTATGTTTTTGGTAAAATGTGTCTCTGTTTTGACTATGAGTTTATTCACATGATAAAAGACACTTTGCTTCATGTCTAATGTCTTATTTATTTCTCATAATGCGCACACGCACACGCACACGCACACGCACGCACACACACACACACACACACACAAACCACATATATATATAATAGGTAAATTTACCGTCTGAATTCCACCTGGGATGTCATAGCTGATAATGATACTGCCACAGTGCTCAAACCCAGGGAGGGTTAAGGGACTTTTTTTCCAAAACATAGTCCCATTAGGCTGGTCTCCTTCCACCAAACCAAACACGTCTTTACAAACTGGACATATGGCTCCCTGGGTTTTCACTGATCGCTCCAGACACTCCTCACAAAATTCATGTTTA
The DNA here is from genome assembly GCA_000787155.1 of Scartelaos histophorus. Classification (NCBI taxonomy): domain Eukaryota; kingdom Metazoa; phylum Chordata; class Actinopteri; order Gobiiformes; family Gobiidae; genus Scartelaos; species Scartelaos histophorus. The sequence continues at coordinate 7,173 of KN503475.1, read as the reverse complement.
CAAGATTTGAGTTTTGTCTTCTTGGTGAAATTATCCAGGCACACCGGACAAATATCATCTTTCTCATCCTTCTGAGCTTCATCAGCACCTTCTTTCTTCAAAGCGCCCCCTTCTCTCAATCCATTGGCACTTTTCTCATCTGTTGCATAATTTTTGCCAGTGGCTCCTTTCGGTTCATCGGGGGAATTGTATATATCTTCACCATCGAGATCATCCTGAAACGCCCCATTGTTTTTTAAGAACTGGGATGTCGCCACCTTCTGGTAGAGTCGCATCAGTGCTCTGATAGCGTGGCTTTCCATCTGTATGTTTCCTTCAGATCTGTTGTAATACACTTTGATCACTTTTTGGCCTTGTTTAGTGTCAGTTTTTTTAAAATCAACATTAAACTTGTCCTTAATCTGACCTAATTCTTTTTGGTACTGGTTTTTAATGAGATTCCAGTAATATTCTTCAACTGGCAACCCGTCACTAACAAATGGATCTTTAATGCTTGAATTCATCTTAAATTTGTTTCGTTTTGGATAACTGCGGCCTTCGTTGTGAAAGCTCTTGGCGTTACCTCTGTCGTAGTCATCCATTCTTTCTTTGTCAGTTAAATTAGTGCTTATTTTGGTGCGTTGAAGGGACTTAAAGATAGCGGTTTGATATGACTGAGATCCAAAAATTGTGATTTGATCAGCTGAAATCGTGATCTGACATTTGTGGTCGGTCGATTGGAGGAGCTTCAGTGTTTCCTTCCACTCTTCAGGACCTACTGCTTTGAGAGGGAGAGATAAACCCTTGGACTCATCGAGGCAGGACTGGGCCAGCTTAATGAAGTCATCTGATGCCTTTTTGCAATCTGCAGATTTCTTGTAAGCTTTGATGGACACTTCCACATTTTCTGTAATTTCAACGCGATTTTGTTTCTCGATGCGTCTGAGCTTGTCAGCGTGAACGTTCTTCATGTACCAGTAAGGGCTCAAAGCTACGAGATGTTTAACACTGTCGCCATCTGCAGGAGAATCTTTAGGACTCAAATCCACTGAACCCTGAGGGGAAAAAGTTAAAAGTTTTTGGGGTTTTTTTCTTTGTATTGCAAATGGATTTTATCAGCACCTACATTGAGTGTTGTTTGCAGTTCTGGAGAGGAAGATTTCATGTCATCCTGACTTTGCACTTCTTGTTTATCATCTATTGGTGTCAATGAAAATTCGTTCTTTCCGTCTTTAGTCATCAGCTTTTGTCCTCCTAGATTCAGCATCTCTTGAAGGGCTTTCAAAACAAGCAGAAGAAAAATGTTACTCAAAATTTGACTTGACTTGCCTGAGCAGTAAGTTCTTTTTATGCTCTGTATATGTTCAGACAGGTCTGGAATAGGACCTCTGAAAAACCTCCATCCAACCACAGACACTAATCGGTAACATGTGTCTCTTTATCTAACTTCTTTTACCTAAGATAAAAAACGAGTTTGGAGCTTCCATTGCTGGTTCAGCCAAAATCTTAGCTGTTTGTCAGTCCTTGTTTTGGGTTTTTTTTTGGCTTTTTTTTAGCCAGCATGTTTGTTTTTCCTGGAATGGAGCATCTTTGATTGGTTCATCTATCTGTCAATCACACCCTCTGGAGTCGAGAAGACAGATACACTTCGACTCATGTTTGTCAAAGCGTGTGGCTCTGGCAGGCCAGGTAACTTGACAGTAAATTTTATTGCCTTTTATAGCCTTATTAATGTTTCCAACTTTCAATTCCCACACTTTTTTATAATCTATAGGTCTACAGCCAATCCTCTGTCAATAAAAACACTCTTCTCACACTGAAAGCAGACCTATTCTGCAAGAGCGTTTAACCATGTTATAGTTGTTTCCTCTTCACATTTATCCTCTCAAACTTGTATTAAGAGCAATTCATACATGTTTAAGCTCGGGCTGAGCAATAAAAGAATTAAGATTTTTCTCCCAATATTGATCAGTTTCAGTTTTCTTTCATCTTATTGAAAACACAGACAGGTGGACTTCAGGCATAAAGAGCAGGGTGTCAGGATCCTTAGGAGTTTTATTTCACAGGAAATTGACAATTGTCATTTGACAGGACCAATAGGTTCACATGTAAAGTTTGGAATGTTTGGAAGTTTATATATTATAATATATTAAGCCTAAAAGCTAAAAGTGTTGCTGCAAGTGTTATCGCTAGAGGTAGAAACATGTGCACTAGAAAATTAGGTCTAAAGTTTTACTCATAAATGCTAAGAAAAGCCATTTACCTTCTGGAACATGGATTACAATGATAAGAATCACAAGAGCCGAGGAAGAGTGAGGAGCTGTGGCCCTGACTCAGAGCTTTCACTGAAACATGAGTGACTCTTCTTCAGCGCCACACGTCTGTCAAATCAAATGTGCTCGCCTCATCGAGATCAGCCAAAGTTTCGAATATCTTTAATTGCTTATTTTTAAGTCAGGGTTTTGCCTATCAACCCCCATTTTCACTGCCACCGGCACATGCCCACTGCTCTGCACTTAGCTCATTCTCCAGTTTAATCTGTCTTAATCAGTATTCTGCGTAGAATTTGGTAGCGTTTCGTCATTTTGATACATTTTTTTTCCAAATCTGCTAATTACTAGTGCGATGTGCAGCATCTCTCACAGGTACAAACAACTTCACAGCTTTGTTGTGTTTTAATGAGGAAGTAAGCATATATGTCTCTTTTACCTCACCTTAAGTCTTTTTAGATGAATATTGCGATTTTAAATGTGCAATAACATAATGATCCATAGTCACAGATTAAAACTATAGAGGAGACACAAGCACAGTCTTCTTTAAACTGAGGGTCATATCTGTCATCACAAGCTTTACTATCAAAATTATTTTTTGATTTGTTTTAATAAGAAACCATTGAAAATATAGATCAATAAATGAAAAGAAAAGAGGTGGTACACTGGTCCTCTCTCTCACAATGGTACCTGCAGGAGGAGTAATTATTATAACGGCTGTCTTCCCGTCCTCAGAGATCTTGGTGGCTGTAAACTCTCCCTTAATGTGGTTCTTGGAGGCCCAGCTCTGCAGAGTCTTGGTTATTTCCCGCTTGAATTTCTGTGGTTCAATATCTTCAGGCGACCACAGTGACACTTTGAGTTCAGCCGCATTTTTATTATCCTATAAAGAGAATAAAAATATACAATTATGGTTAGCATTTTCAGTTCAGTTATTACCCTGCAACAAACCTCATTTCTCTGCATTTTGCCGGTAATGGACTAATAAGACTTAGGCATAGGCATAGGTCTGTCATTCATAAACCAAATGTGAATAAGCTGAGCAAAATCCCCAGAGATTTGTCATACAGCCAAACTAAACAGGAGCAGTGACTCTATCCCAAGTTCCACATCCTATTTCTTAAGGTGCTTTTTCACTTGATGCATAACACCAACAACAGGACTTAACTGGTACTAAAGCTGAAACTAAACTAGGACAAAACCAAGACTTGGAAAACTAGATACTCATTTTCTGCAGTATTAAAAAGGTCAATCATTCACAGGACAGATTGGATGATCTTGAGATGTATCAGAGTAAGTCTAATGGAACCTAACAGGACGACAGAGGGATTGCACAGATGTAAAACCACCACTGAGCATCTGTTAACACGTTATTAACATCGTCGTATTAGAATCAGAACCGAGTATCAAGTCGATTAGTATCAAAATCTACTACCTTTACTTACACTACCAAGATTAAAACAGGACTAAACCAGATCAAAACCAGGTCTAGGGACTAAACTGGACTCAAACAACAACACATTAAGAGCAAGTATGAACACACCCTCAGCGTGTGCTCAGACACTGCGCACAGGAACACATTTGAACATTTTATATCCAAGATCTTGTCCTTTTGTAGTTTAAGGTTAATCTCCTCACTACAATAGATAATAATATATTACAAAACTAAATAAATAACTTTCTAATCTGCTCTAATGTAAATCTAACACATAAAAACAATGAATAATAACTTTTAAGCAAGCACAGGCCAATATTTGAATTATTATTATTAGCTGAAAAATAAAAAATATTATTTAAATTACCTGTCATTATAAGTACAGAATAATTGCATCATAAATTATTTAGTTTGTAGTATTTTAGTATTAATAGGACATTATTCTACACTAAATGCTAAAGGCCTGCTCTTTCAACCTGTATTTACAGAAGTCTTTATTAGTTTACTTACTGGCGAATGGTAGGCTTCTTTTGGCAGTGGCAGGTTGGCCTCATTGTCCTAAAAAAACAAGCGTATATCTTTTCCTTAACAAATTACAATGTATGCTTCTCTTTACTGTTGGCAGGGGGATTGGTCAAAAATAGGGACATTTCTTGTATAAAAGTGGATCAAATCAGTGGGTTTAGGTAAATCTGCTGTTACTGTTTACAGGGCTCAAAACCCCTGTAAATAAAGATGTCTGGTCACCTTGATTTAGCTCTTTGACAAAATGATGGGATTATGTGTACGTGATATATAAATGCGTACCTGTAATTGCACTGAATTTTACTTTCACTTTAGTTTACAGCCTAATAATTTGACGTTATAACACACGATCTTAATACTCACGACTTCCATGGGCTCTTCCTCCGCGTTTGCCATTTCGTCCACCTTTAGACCCAAAAAAACAACACACTTAAACACTTTCAAAGGTTCTTCGTTGTACTGTTAAACTTCAGGCAGAGTAAACTCCACGTCTCTTGACTTTCATTTACGCGTATCGAAGTATTGTCTTACCAAACAGCTACGTGATTCGCGTTATTTGCACTTTAAATTTTAACAAACAAATGCCTTGAATTTAAAATGTCCCGAAAAACCATTTTATTGCAAAATATTGTGGATTTGTCTCTAATAAAGCGAGGATAGGAGAGCTTACCGAGTCACGCAGCTACTTCCGCAGAAATGAAAGCGAAACTGACGTCGCTTACGTAACCCGTCACTACACGCACCTTTTCAAAAAACATGAATTAACCAAATTATTATTTTTAAATATACTAAAATAACCACCTTTTCAATTTGTGTAATAAATAATTTCCTTTTGCCTAATAATTTTAATGATTTAATTTTAGACAAAAACAGCATTGACTAGCAGAAGTCCTGGGCGTTTTTTTTTTTTTTAATTCTTTCTAATTATTTTAAGCTGTTTATTCATTCCTTATTCCTCAATTAAATCAAATTAACTACTACACAAATAAATCCACTTTTATATTCATGATTATATGCTATTACTGATATGTAACCAAATATTATGATACTTTGAAGGCCAATATTATGTTAGTTTCTGAACCATTATACTGTTATAATGTTGTTTCCTCATCCAGAACATAGTACCCCCATGTGGTAATACAGGATGTGGTCCACTGTTATACTCCATACGTCTTTATTAGAATCATTTGGATAATTTCAGCCTAGTCTTTACTAAACTAAAAAGAAAAGCCGGACAGTTTCAGTTATCGTCCCCCTAAAAGAGTGTGCATATCCTCTTTTTGTCAGTGACTGTTGTTTTATTCTCTGCTTACGTCCAAACATCCAAAATAGTGTAGTTGGACAGTGGATTATTATATTATAGAGCAGAATACACTACACAGCAGGACCCACGTGTAAGTACTTTATGAACATTCAAAATGAGCACAAAAAAGTCTCAACGTTAGTGTGCAAATTGACTTATTTACTGTTTATTTTGTTAAATTCTTTTCAACAAAGCTTCTGCTGCACATTCACAATCATAGATACTTCTCAAATTCAAGAATAAACAAACTGCTCTAAAATCTCTATAAAAACAAACCATTCTACTTAACTATTTGATACTGAAATTGTAATAATTAGGCCTAGTTATAATTTTGCAGCAAAGTAAATGCAATATAGGAGTACAGTTTAATGTTTAGATATGTCAACTATTATACTGATAAAACTGTCAAGATGAAACACATATTTAGTTATATTTGCTAATGTGTCTTTATGAATGGCACATCTGATCTGACCAAGCATTTTGAATGAAACAACATCCAGTTCATCCAGTTCAGAGTGGTAAGAATATTTGAAGTAAATTCCCCAGCACAAGATATGATAATAACAAGATGTCTACATTTGCAGACTCCATTTCAAAGTACTTCAAGTGGGACTGAACTCTCGAACTCTGCCCACAATCACATTTCAAATAGAGCTGGACTGGGCGGTACCTGGAGAAGTAAATGGGAGAGTGACGAGGGGGGCGGAGGGGCAAGGGTCTGGAGGTACAAGGAACATTGTCATTAGTCGAACAGTGTGATTATGATTTTCACAGCCACATCAAACCAATAATATCTGCAGCCTTTTAACACCTAAAAACATGTCCAAAATCAAAGGTTAACAGTCTAAATCAGACCTGGAGAGACTTATCCATGTGAAATGAGTGAAGATTATTTAAATTCTAAATATTTGCGCTATTTTTATTTAGTCAGTCCATTTTCTAAATGCACTGCACTTTGGTGAGGGTTAAATTTGTTTTAAATGCATTTTTATGAGACAAAAGATGCAGGCCATTCATCTCAAATGAGTAGCGTGGACTTTAGAGACAAAGGCCTCTGTTGTGTTTTTAATATCATTTATTAACCTTTTAGTTCTGATAGTTTCATTTATTGACTGAATGTTCTGTGTAATGAGTAAATCTGAAAAACACTTGAATTTCCTTGGAAGGAAGTATGTGTTACTGCCATTGGTATCTGTGAGGAGTTTGCATGTTTCCTCCCCGTGTCTGGATGGGTTTCCTCCGGGTACTCCGGTTTCAACCATCACCCAAAAACATGCAACACCCTATGAACAGTTTACACTCAGGGACTGCTGGGGAGTTCCTCCCTCCTGTGGGTTCACCACCTGCAGAGGGGTTCATATGTTTCTGGTGCAATGGGCAGCGTGCTGCCCCCGCGACCTAGCCGGATCAAGCGGGAAAAAATGGATGGATGGAAGTATCTGTCTCTAATTGTTGTATAGTTGTTTTGCTGACCTCAGTGAACGACAGTCAACAGTGGCCCATGGTAAGAGCAAGTATGAAAATGGAGTAACTGTTGGTGGTGGATGGAGGGGGCACTTTCATCATTCTGCCCCAGGGTAGCTGTGACTACAGAGGTAGCCTGTGACTGGACTCTTTTATGCCACTCCCTAAATCTTTAAATTATCAACTTTATTTTTGCT
>KN503467.1:86428-97745 GCA_000787155.1 Scartelaos histophorus | reverse complement strand
TGCTCCATCGCATACTTCTATCTCTATCTCTCTGTAGGCGACAAGACTATCGATTAATTTAAAGTCAGGTTATAACCTTTTATTTCAACAAAATGGATAAGCGACAAAACTTTTGTCAGGGACTGTACCTGACATTTACATACATACACATTGTTTTTATAGGTCAAAAATACCTAGAAAAACAGGCATTCTAATTGTGACTGTCACAGATCTGACCTATGACCTATGGTCTGGTTTTGGCTCCTTGAAGACAGAAAGGTTTAAAATCATACTGTGGAACATTCCAGAAAAAAAAATGAGAAAAGCATTCGAGGAACCCCCCAGAAAAGTTACATCACAAACTTTTTTGCCTTTTTACCCATTTGTCCTTGTGTTTTCCTTGAGTGCAATGTATATATATTCATGTTGCTGTTTTTTTTTTTAAGTCAGTAAAAATACTTGAATATGTTCCAAGCTGGTGGCTACAGTTTTACTTGTTGTGGTTTGATCCAAGCTGGTGGCTACAGTTTTACTTGTGTTGTGGTTTGAGCCCAGACTACTGACGTAGAATTGGTTTGCTCCTGGTTTAGTCACAGTTTAGTCCAAATTTTGTTGTGTGTACGAGTGAGGACCGTGCAGGCAAAAGAGCATAAAAACAACTAGCATTCTAACATGCACTTCCTGATTCCTGTTTATCTGACAATAAAACACTTCATAATCAGACAAAGACCGCTGCTTATACAATATATCTGTACTGTGGCAAGACAAATTTCAAATACAAAGATTGGGTAATCGTTGGTGTATAATTGCATCAAAGCTTTAAAGTTGTGTAAGAATTCAGCAAAAATTATTGTTTAAAAACATGCACACTGAGACCAAACAATCTGATCGTGCACAGTTGCTAATAGGCTTATAATTGTAGTTAATTTACCATCATAATTCAAATAATACCGTTCAACATCTGTGGATCAAACACCATAAATCTCCCCCAGAGTCATGCGTATATAAAAGTATGACAAAATATAGTGTGCAACATGTTGTTTCTCGGTCTCTGTTGTGTTGTTGTAGCAACCATTTACTTACCCGCCTTAAGCCAAATGCAAGAAAAACATGTGGGGCATGCAAGCAGGCATAAACTACACAAACATGCACACACAAATACACTTCAGAGGCCTGGACCCAAAACCAGCTCAAATTCAATCATTTGTTGTGAACGTTGCACACAGAAGCTCCACTGTCCAGAGGAAATCAAACTGCTGCTGATCATGTGAAGTGAAAACAACATGAGTGACCCCAGCTCACCCCTGTGGATCTGGAGCAGTGATATTTGTGGGGCTACATCAACAAAGAAACTCTCGATCGACTAAAGGTGCACTGTGCAACACCTTAAAAAGAGTTGTGTCAGACTGACTTTTTTCAGCTAACTAAACATTTTAGGACATTGTTGGACTGACTCTGCACTCTGGAACCAGCAAATACTTTCTAATTTGGGGCATTTTTCTCATAGACAGACAATTATTAGCAGCATTAGTAGAATCAAATCCGTAACAGAGATTAGTGATGTAATGCTAAAGGTGTCTGTCTATTTCTTCAAAGATTTTATTATTTGCCTTCCTCTGCCTTCCTCTGGTTGGTCAGTACGCCTGTCAATCATGACAACTGTAACTCAAACAAGCGGGCGGGGGGGAGGTTCTATTCACACTTACCGGAAGATGTTTGGACACATGCGGATGGCGACTTCTGGTGTAGCAGCCGACACTGGGCGTGTGATAAAAGTAGCGACGGTCTTCATGTCATGGAGGACGGGACTCTAATCAGAGCTTCAATGTCACTTACAGACGACCCGTTGTCACTGCTGAACATAACAGAACGCTACAATGAGATCTTTTTTTTTTTAAATAAAGCATGACAAATGATAACACACAAATGAATAGGCAACTTATAACAGCAAAAAAGAATACAGTGATATCTCGATGAAGAAAACAAGGCCATTTTCTCAGTTTTCCCGGATACTGATGTCAAATATGTCATAATCGTATGAATGTATATGTAAAAGTTCAAATAAAACATAGAAATGGAGTAATAAAAACATATCTCGGCAAGAGGTTGTAAGGAAAACTGTGTAAAAATGATCATATACAAAACGTGTGTTTGGCTTTCAGTATTTTTGAGCAATGGACACGGATAATGGATATTTTGAGAGTTATGTGGAAAAGTCTGACAATTTCTGAAGATACAGTCATTGTTACAGTAGTTGAATAAGTAATGCAATAAACAGCCCATTTAGCGATATGGTCTGTGTGTTTGACAGTGATAAGATAAGAGGTGCTATATTAAAAGCAGTCGTATCTGAGGCTGGTGGTTTCACAAGGTTTAAACTGCAGCAAGTGTAACTCAGAGTGTGTGAGACAAGTGTGGGAAAATGTATGTAACGCTTCTGATAAAATACATAAGGACGTTTCACTTTGTCCCATTATTTTATTTGCCATTTCACTTTTTTCCTTTGCCAAACACAATTAAACAGCTCGACATATTCTGCGTTCTGTTTCTTTATTGTGCATTGTTCATTTAAAGGGCTCATATTAACTTATCTTTAATCAGCCTTGTTTCTGCATCAAAAAACATACCTGGAGTTGTGTCTTAATCTATTCACAGAAAAGCATATTTATGAGTTCTTCGCCCAGAAAACAAACTGTTCCACCTTGGTAATTTCAGATCATTTCAGACCAGTGATTGCCCATGACTAATAAACAAAAAATAAAAAGGTAGTTATTAACTTGGAAACTACTGGAACAGAGTGGTTTGAGCTGTGGAGATGCATGTGAATCAAACAAAATACAACTCTAGGTAAGTTTTTGAGGAGGTAAGAACATTCTGACATGGCTTAAAGCTCACAAGAGACAATTTGACATAATATATGACCTTTAAATACACATTATTTGCTCATTTATTTCATTTCAACATGTCCATATTTGCAAAGCTGACCTGGTTCACCACATGGTCCAGACTAAGAGGGGGTGGGGACTATGTCGGCCATTTTATAACCTTTCGAGGGAGGTGAACTGTTTGGAGTCAGCTGTATTTTTCTAGATTTCTACATTTTGATTTAAGTTAAGTTGTGTTTTTAGCTTTAGTTTAAACACATTAGAGAAAAGACTCCATAATCCATACATGCCAATGATAATGCGAATGCTAATGTGAAACACCTACTTCCCTGTACAGACACATGGGCAGACCTGCAGGGCGGTCCTAACAAACAAAGTATAAAAGCAGTCCAGTAAATTTATTTGAAAGACTTGAGTGTAGTTCTGTGCATGTGACTGTTGTGTTACTTTAAAGGTGCATTGTGTAGTGTTTCTGGTCTGCTTGTCTCCATGGAGATGTTCCATTATTTGACATTAAATGCATCTATCCAAGATTTATTCATTACAGGTGTTTCTGTTGCTCAAAAATACAGTATTTCTTTCCATGAATGATTTTCCACAGATCTGACCTGTAATGTTGCCTATAGTTGTCTCCCTTGAGATAGAAAAAATCTCCACGGGGAAAAGCAATTGACAGACCCTCCCCCAGAAAAGTTTCACGTTTAAGTTACTGAAAGTTACTTATTTTCTGTTTAGTGGTTTGAATAGTTTATTTTGGAATTAAGATATTTTAATTTTGTAACCAAGATCATCTTTTTTTCATACATTTGTCTGATAAAACCCACTTTTTGTTGTAAATCTGCCTCCTCATCAGCCCAGCTCCCCACACAATATTTAAGATGTTTGTCCATATGAGGGAAGTACCAGGAAGTAACAAAGGCTATGCCCATAAACCAGGGATCTATAATAAAAACTAGTGGCCGCTCCTTTGGTACTGTAGCCTCCAGGGGCTTGGGCCCAGAAAGAATTCTGGGAATTCAAAGTGCCCGTGTGTGGCTGACAGGGCATCCACGACTTTCACAAAGGTTGGATTTTGTAGGGATTCTTTTCTGTTTTCACAAGATAAACTTGTTATACATTTTAAATCCTCAAAGCGCCTAAAAGTTAGCTTTGTAAAACAGCCTGGCCCTTACAAACTTATCGGAGTGTATAATTAGGACGCTCAAAATGGATAAGGTAAGCGAGGAATTACTTTGGATCTCTGCAAACTGTTCGAAAAGAACTGGCTCTGTTTTTCATGATTTTAAGACAGTAAAAATTGGGTACAGTGCCTTTAATCTAATTTTTATTCATTTACATTATTATTCATATTCATTCATATTTAAACAAAACCAAAATATTTCACTTTTAGCTTAAAATAAAATAAAAAAGAGAATAAAATAAAATCCATTTCCATTACATTTAGTGTGCATACTGCTTTTGTATTTTTAAAAATTCAGACTCAATAAGTGGATTTGAAACAGGAAACGCCTCAGGATGAAATGGACAATAGCTGCATGTGACGTTCGAGGCCGCTGGGACAGAAGAGCGCTGCACACTGGGACTAAAGAGCAGAGGAAATCTCTCTCCACTCCACTGATGAGCTAAAGACCATTATCCTGTTTTGATTGGGGACTTTTGGAGGGACTGGGACCTGCTTCAGTCTAATGTTGTCGCACTGACTGACGGAGTGAACAAGAGTATTGCGTTATTGTCAATATTTACAATTATCTCCAGAATACACACTTCTCCAATCCTTTACAAAGATGAGAGTCTGGTATCGAAACAAATATAGCTGCTTACAAAAAGCAAAAAAGAAAAAGATCAAAGGGGACTGCAGATTTGATGCCTTTTTGTGACACCCACAAAGTAAGAATAATAATTTGTTCCATCAGATTTTTTATTTTAAGTACCGCTGAATTTCTCGCTTTGAATTTCTTATTTTTTTTTTTTTTTCAGATCTTTCTTTCTGAATTTTAGTTCCTGAAATTTTAAGTATACTTCTTTAATATATTTCACATTTAAAATAAAAGTTTCACTGTTAAAATATTCAGTTCATATGTTTTCAAGCCCTCGAATTCAGCAGTCTAAATTCAGAGTGTAAAATTCACTGTGAAAAATTTCACAGCAAAGATCCAAGATGCCAAGACAGAAGCAATCATCCCTGTGCGAGTGAGGAGGACAGAGGCTGTTTCCTATTGGCCGTTCTCATCTGTGGGCGGGGTTTATACAAAGAGATGTGGTTTTGATGGGGCTAATTCTGACCAATCAGATCGCTTCACTGCACCATTTCCTGTGTGTTACTAAGTTAGATCGGATCACTTTGGATCGATTGCTTCTGTCTTGGCATTTTGGAGCTTTCCTGCAAATTTTACTTTTTATTTTACTTAATTTTACTCTGAATTTTGACTGTTGAATTTAAGGGCTTCATTTTCCAGTCAGTCACTTCCTGTTTGAACTCAACTATTCAAAGGCGACGCATCTTTGTAAAGGATTGAAGAAGTGTGTATTCCCAGGTAATTGAAAACACTGACAATAGACCAATATTCCTGTTCACTTCAGAAGTCTGTTAATGTAAGGTGAGAGAAATGTCATTATATTCAAAATAATGGGCGACTAAAAAGGGTGAGACATAATTTTCACAAGACGAGACACCCCGAGATTGGGTCCATAAGAACAAGATAAAACAAGATTTTGACATAATTTGTGATAAATAAGCCGTGCGATCCTTTTCAATTTTGGATTCCCAGTTTTTTATTTATTTTATGTATTACTTTAGAGGTCACTGTAGTACTGCTTTTTGGAACTACAGCTTCTCAAATTATATAACTCACCAGCTTTTAACTCTTAAGGTAAATTCAGGGGAAAAAAAATCCCACGAGATCATTTTTCTCACCTGTGTGTGATCTTGTGGCAATTTTGTCTTGCGAGATCTTGTGGCATGAGATCTTGTCCCCTCCCTAGAGACTAATGAGCTCCTTCGCATCACTGAAAAAAGACAAATGTCCTGGCTTGAGTTGCGACGCAGGGAGTGGTGACCAGACTGATATCCCTCTGTAGAAAACATACACAGGTGTTTTTTTCTGGATTTGCCAATTCACAATCCTGTTTAATGTGATTTAATTCAGTTATTTCGAATTTTAACTTTTAGTCGAGGTAAGTGAATGCAGTATTTTTGTAGTCACGGTCGCCCTGGGCCAGACTGCTGGAAATAGATGCCAGTCTGTGCCTATACATTTATTCCACTGATCAGTTCTTGTTTACCAGTCCTCACCACAGGGGCTGGTTTGCTGCATGCATGGCTTTCATAATTTGCAGAATTAAGTTACATATTTTCCAGAAACAGAAGTTACAGCTGTGAACAATAAACTCATTATAATACTTTCATATTTAATTCTTGTTAGTTAAAGTGCAAAATGTTCTTTTCAGTAACCTTGGATGATGCTTACTCCTGTTTTTTGAGCAATTTCAGAAGATTCCCAAAAGTAAAATTATCAAGTTAGCTAAAGAGAACATTTAGAAATGGCTTTGGTTAGACTCTCAGACCCAAAATCTCTACGAGACGCTTTCAGACTTTGGTATTTTATATTACTGATATTTTTAGCCTGTATGTCACCCTGGCGCTTTAAATCCTGCTGGAACATCATTAAAGGGACTGGAGGACGGTTTAGGTTTTGCTGTCCTGTAATTTTCTGATCTTTTACTGTAATATTAGGCTTTAATCTCATTCACTTTTATTATTCTGCAGATACATTTTTTTAATTATTATAATTTTTAAATCTAGGATTAAGTGTTTGTTTTGCCTGATGCTTCAACATGTGATTTATGTCAAAAATGTCAAAACTGTTGGACTCTAGAAAATTCTCGGCGGTGCGTAGAAAACCACAGAAGAAGAACAGACTAAGAGAGAGAAAAAGCTCTTACAACGAATAATCAAAAGTCGCACATAAAACGCAAAGACGAAGCGCATTAGAGCGTGATAAACTCCATGAATGCCTCACGTTGCAGCTGGAGTTCGCCTCTGGCACAACAGTCAAACACGTGACAAAACTAAAGCATTTCCGTTTTGAGCTGCAAAAATAAAACACAAAACAAATCTTCCCCGGCACTTCCTTTGCTTTATGCAGCCGAACTGCACCAGTGTCGTGTACAAAATAATACCACACGCGATGAAGCAAAGAAAATAGAATTATACACACAGATACGACAATTATTTAGACAAAAAATTGTTTCGATTTTTATATCTGATCGTCACTGGTTGAAACTAAAACGTCCAAGAAAATGCTCAGATTAATTAGAATGATTTGGGTGATTGTCGTTGCGGGGCTGTCACTGCAGGCATAACGTGCTTGTCCTATGTTTGCTATTATTTATTTCATTTGTATGACATAACCTGTGCAGGATTCCACAGATTTCCTCCAGTGTAAGTTTACCCTAGTCATTGTATTTGGCTGTGACGTTTCCTTTGAAGGCGCACGCGTGTCACTTCCGCGTCAGTGCGTTACGCGCGGGCGCTTGGCCGCTGCGTGTCCAGAGCCGTCGCTGTCGAGTCATCACAGAAGAGTGATCAGAGAGGAGCAGGAGCACACGCTGCGAGCGCGGAGTAACAGGAGCACACGGGATATGCACGGCGGACACACGCACACCGGAGCCGTGCGTCTGTGGATGTAACGTTTTAAGTGAGACCTGGGCTCGGGCTCCTCTGCAGACCTGCTCACTGACAAGTACCAGAGTCTCGGCTCCAGCGAGTGAACTTGGCTGGTCTACCCGGTGGGAGGTGTCCGTTCTCCGGGGTGTTCGCGGCTCACACTGCGGTGCAGCTCGTGCCTGTTTTTGGATACGTTTGCGGATAACTTTATCCTTTTGTAAATATATTTTGGGCTTTTGGAAAACCAACTGTGGCTTCTATGTGACGCACTATACGGACGTCTGCGCTGCGCTACGGAGCGGACCTCTGCAGAGGAACGAAGGAGGATTTAAACAAGTTTCATCTCACTTTGTGTTCGGTAACAGTGGAGCTAACGCAGATGTGAAAGGTACGCACCAGCTCGTAATCTAACAGTGCTTCTGCTGCAGATCGTTACAAATGTATTTCTTGTGGTTAAAGTTAGCAGCCTAGCCTCACAGCCACAGACTTCCTTTGAGTTGTGCCAGGCGGCTGTATCTGTCTGTATCTGCTTCTCCACCGCCGCGGAGGATGCATTTGTGTGCACTGTTTACCTGAGCACACTTGGCTACAGACCCGGTGCGTTACACTGGAATTGCATGAACAAGAAAACCTGAGTAAAGCTGTAAAGCTGAGCACATTAGTTCATGCAGGACCCCCTTGCACAGCTGCATACATGTACTGCACAGTGAGGCTAATATTTCAAACCATAAATTAATGTGGACAAATGTTATGGCCAGACTAATTAAAATGTCTCTTTGACTGAACTATAGTTGGCCTCAGTGAAGCAGAGCTGTGTGAGTGCTGCATATATCCTTCTGTTTACATTATACCCTATATGTAAACGCATTAGGGCTTTGGTGAAACTCTTTCTAAATATGGAGAACTTCTTCATGAAAACCTATAAGGATTTCTGAAAGACTTCCTTTTGTTCTAACTTTACATGGGATTGTATTTTATATCAGCCAATTCAGTTACTCTATAGAAGAAGTGTAGCTGCTAACACCAACATATCAAACAAGTTTAAGACAGAACCAGACAGAAACACAGCTGAAATGCAAACTTCATGGTATTAAGATCCTATATTACGCAAAACGGATTATTGTGAGATTTAAGACATGTTAAAATTCTGTTTCCTCCTCAAAAACATACCTGGAGTGTTTTGTTTCATTCACGCATGTTTGACTAATCCTTATTATTTGTCTGTCTGCATCTCCAAACCTCAAAATGCTCTGTTCCTCCTTGTGATCGGCAATGACTTTGTGTCTTAAACATGTGTGAATGAAACAGAACACAATTCTGCATGTTTTGGATGAGGAAACATTATAACATAGATCAGAAAATTGCCCATATAGATTATTACATTACATCCTATATTATATTTATGCAACTTTAACAGAGCACAGATAAGCTTGCAGAATAGCCCGTCTTTATAATACGCAGAGTTTGGCATTGCATTTTACTAGTTGCATAATGGCCAGTGCAACACAAACAGCAGTGAGTGCAGAGGTGTGTGTCAGGTTGAGTCACGGATCTGTTTTGTTTAATTTGTGTCAACCCATTGTCTAAGCTGCTTCCTATAGTTATTTCGCTGTTAATCCTCCTCTGACCATAGCTGGACATTGAATCCTGAGTTTGGTAAAATGCGTAAAGGTGCATTGTGTAACTTTTCGGGTCCGTCACCTGCTTGTTTCTATGGATACGTCATTCCTCTGCCTGGAATCTTTGTATTACTATATTTATTTATGCTTTTATATGATTATGCCTTATTTGACACCAGTCTCTTGTTATTTCTGCTACTTATTTAGAATTGTCTAAGTCTAAATGTTCCAGTTTTTTAATTAAACACCTACTTTATATTTAATTTTTATATTTAATTACAGGTTTTATAGCTCAAAAATACCTAGAAAAGCAAACCCTCTGAATGTGAGCGGGGCTGCCTCTCCACATATCTGACCTGTAACTTGGTCTGGTTAATGCCATACTGCGAAACATTTGTGACAAAGCAATAATATCTCCATGGTGAAAAGCATCTGACAGACCCTCCACCAGAAAAGTTATACAATGCAGCTTTAACTTTCCTCGTTCCTGTTTTGTTTACAGAGCTTAAAATGAAAATATGTTGTCAGTTTTAATATTTAAGAGGCGTATTTAAGTCATTATATTATTTTACGGGTCCACATTACGCAATTTCCTGTTATAGTGTTATTTCCTAATCACTAACATACCCGGAGTTTTGTTTCATTCAACACTCAAAAGCTGCAAATTTAGGGAGTTAAGAGTTTTTCTTCTTAGGTCTCCAGGAAAAAATAGCTGATAACTAATGTAGGTTAATTAAATGCAATCAATCAAGTAAAATACTGTTGAAATGCGATACTAATGCTAAATGCTAAATACCAAATACTGAAAAAATACAGTACTATATACTAAATACTAGGGGTGTTCATTGCCTTCAATCTGACGAAACAAAACATATGATCTGCATATTGCAATTTGATATATCACGATCCTGATACTAAAACATAGGCCAATATATTGCGATTTATCATTAATTTCTTTGATTAATACAGTCAACTGCACAAGAACTCACAAAATATTATTGGTATATAAAATATACCAATAAATATTATAGTACGAAATATAATGACAGTGAAAGTAACTAATGAATTTATGTGAAAAATATGAAAATAGAAAAAATCTATTCGGATGCATTTTGGTTCAATTTGAGAATTCTGTAATGAAGTGTCATGCTATATCACAAAGTTGTTTTTCTTACTCCCCAACTAAACACAATCAATGAATTAAATACTCTCCCATTTTAACTGTAGCTTTTAACTGTATGTTTTAAGAGTATTTAACTTTTTATGTTGTCAGGTGGCCTTGAGTGTCTACAAATTATATTAAACTGAAAACACTCCATTTACCTTAACTAGAATTGATAATATCAGAGCTGGAAATGCCGCTCTCTACTGAACAAATGGTAAAAAAGTAGACGTCAACTCGAAAACTACTGCTTCATGACATCACAAGGTGGGCCGGAGCATTATGTGTTACTCCTGGTATGTTTTTGATGAGATAACAGCATTATAACATGACTTAAAGCTCAATTTTTTGCATAATAATGGACTTTGCGTAACATAAAATACACCGTATCACTTTTCTCATGGAGATTTTCTTGTTTTGCGCGGGATTTTCCACAGTACGGCTTTAAACTTCGTCATCTGCTCATGTCCATACAGATTGATTCCACCAGGGCGTATTACAGGTCAGAGCTGTGGAATGCAAGCTTTTCTTTTTAGCAATAAAAGTAAATAAATGCAATATAAATACGTTTAATGTAATACTGCAATCATATCTCCATGGAAACGAGCAAGTTGCAAGCCCCAATGATAAAGTTACATAGACATGCTCCTTTAAAACTTGCTTTGCTTTTTCTTCTTTACTTTATTCGTTTTTACGTGACACAATATGACAAATATAACAAGATCTGTGCTTTATTTTTATTTTTTTTAATCTGAATGTACATTTTTATTCTCGGTAATTGCAGATTATGTAAGAAACTCAGACAGTTTTAAGTGTTACACAAGAATGCAGCCGCCTCTTCTCGCTCTTTCCTCAGCTGTGTTAGAATATTCCCAGTCATGAGTGCCAATATTGTCTGGTGCTATCTCTGTCGCTAAGTGCCCCCGCTCCCCCTCTACTACCCCTCCTCTCCCTCCTCTCTCCTACCCCTCCTCTCTCTCTTTCCTGTTCCTCCTTCTCCCCTCCC